>CANXYI010865316.1:0-25191 GCA_948208565.1 Hura crepitans
GTTATTTTTCCAATGCATGAAAAATCAATTTTCTAATTATTATAGCATTCATGGAATATACAAGGAAATAATTCAGCAATAAAATATATTACATGGCAATTACCTAAAATACATCCTAATTAAATAAACAATAAAAATAAAAATTACATTTTAGAACATCTAAAATACAATCTAATTAAAACGAGCAATAAGAAAGGAAATTAGTAGAGGAAAACACAGAGCACAAGATAAAATAAATAACAAGAAATAAAAGGTTGTTAAAAGGTTACTTCACCGAGGTTTAAGGAGGCGGCAAAAAGAAATAATAATTAGGTCTCAATAAATCAAACAACTCGCATCACAATAAAATTAAAGTGTTAGTATGTGAAGCAAAATAGATAGGCGAATGAAAATAAGATAAAATAAGCAATAACATAAATACAACAAATAAAATATTACACAAATAAATTATCACATCTAACTAGTAGATGGATAAGGCAGAAAGAAAAATAAAAACAATAAACAAAATGTTCAGTCGACCCATCGTGTATATTTGCCTTCAGAAAATATCTCGATTAGACTGAAAAATTGTGACCAAAATCCCCAAAAATCTCTAGAAAATAGAGTTTTAAAAATGTATTTTTTATTTTTAGTGTCTTTTTCTCTCATAAAATCATCCCTTTTTTGAAAAAAAAAACATTTTAGAATTTATGCATGCTTCTCGATGCATAAATGGCCATTTTGGGGGTGAAAAGGATCGTTTTCCTTCGAAAACGGTCTTCTTCAGCAAAATGGAACAAAACGGTCGTTTTCCTTGTAGAAACGACCCCCTTTTCATAAAGCGGCCGTTTTCCTTGTGAAAACGGCCATTTTAGCTTTTTTTTTCAAAAGAAAATTTTGAGATCTTTAAATTAGAGGTTAAAACCCTTTACTTATCATGATTTTTGTCCTTTCATCATCATTAGGCAAATCAAACATAGGAGCCCCAGAGAACCGGTGTCTATATAAGGCCATAACATACATCATACATGCACATTCTATTTATCACATAGGCACACACAGAATGGCATTCAAACCAAAACACATTATTTAGACCAATTCCCATGCATAATTCACAATTCTCACATATAAATCAATATGCATGCATTTATCGGACCCCATATGCTCAAGGCAATGATATCACATACATAACTCTTTTACAATCATAACATCATATTTAAATGCTCACACTCACATCCATTTACTTCAATTCTATCATACATGATCATGGATACATTATTATGGTTTAATGGCTTATTATGGCCATATTACTACATACGTGAGCATGATGCCATTTAAGGATCATTCGACCACATCATCACACCATTATTCCCTTTTTCATCTCATTAATGTCACACATTACACATTCAATCATTTACTAATGATATCCACACCTATGTGTAGATTAGCTACATACAATATAATTTACATTCATGAGTATTAAATCCATTAAAGGCCATTATTACATAAATATCCACATTCATTATTCAAGCATTGTCCATCACATTAAAATGATCACATATAGGCCTAAACACCATCACATCTCAATTCTAAGTTATGCCTACACAAGCACAACTTGAACATTCAAGCATATGGTGCATTCACTTTCATATAACAAGCACTAATTAAATACACACACAAATTACACATATTTATTCATCACTCACATATTTAAGCACTAGCACATATATAGCACACACATTCTTGCCATTCAATAAATCAACACATATATATATTTCATTGAGTTCACATACCTATTCATGCATGACTACCATGTTTTGATTCCATTTCCACCTTAGGTGTGCCTTCCTTTATCCACACCATTTTTCTAGTCCTTAACTTCTAGCATTCGTACAGATAATGCTAGTTTCATCTTTTTGTCCAAATTTTTGGGCAAAAACTAGACTTAATTAAAATACACTCTCTACTAGAAAGTTATGCCTCTATATTCTAGCTTTTATAATAATTTTGTTTCACATTATTCTGACCATTATACAAAGAGTTATGGCTTAATTAGCCTCTACTACTCTGAAGGCACTCTATCAGTTCTAGTTTTCATCACTCAACTTGTGTCACATTTTTGAGCAAGTTAATCCCAAAATCAATTCAAGACTTCTGCATAAAAAAATTTAGCCCTATGAGTCTAGTTTCATTTGGTTCAATAATCATGCATTTTTGACACCTATATTGGGAGTTATGGCCTGATGAACAGAGACTATTTTATTCATTCTAGAAATTCTACAGATAGTGCAGATACCCTTACTAACGAGATTTTTTAGGAAATATTTACATAGAATTAGAGGAAAATTTCTTCTATAAAATTATAGTTTTATGTGTTAGCATTCAGTTGCCACTAGTTTCACATTATTTGGACATTTACACAGAGAGTTATGGCCTAAAAACTCTCCAATGCTCCTAGATGGGAATCAGTTCTAGCAGCATCTTAATTCATTCTTTTCCCTAATTTACAGCTTAAATATATGAAAATCAAATCCTCTATGATTAAAAGTCTTAATGAAATGTCACTAAATCAATTAACAAGAATCAGAGAGCTTTTTGCTACTTAATTCAACAACACATTAGAATGAACAAAGTAGTAAAATATTGATCTTATTCTTGTAATGTTTTTAGCTGCATTGCCACAGCTTAATTCTAGAAAAAAATTCTTGAAATTATCAACGAAATTTTTAGGTCTATTTACTCGAATATTCCCTTATTATGATAGACCTTAAATGTACTTTAACCCACTTAAAACCTGAACTACAATAATAAACCATGTCAATTCCAGTAAAAAACAAAGTTCTTTGGCAATTTGATTTGTTACTAGAAATTCTAATTAAATTCGAAGACAAAATAGGCACAAACCTTATCTCTGTGAGCTTTAACCACCAATATCAACTCTAAACTCCCTTCAAAATCAGTAGGTTTTAACCTTCAAAGTTCAGAGATTGCACTTATAGAAACCTATTTGATTGTCTTAACTTCATTTCCTTTCATTTTGCTTAATTTTTCTCTTATGACCCATAGAATTTCTCAATTCCTGTATTTCTTTGATTCCTACACAATTTCCCCATTTCATTCTTGCACTTTCACCCTCATAGGACCCGTTCCTAACAGCAGAGTTACTGTTTCTTTTTTTTTCTTTCTTTTTTTCTTTCTTCCTTTCTTCTTCATGGCTGTCCCTAACTTTAACCTTCTCTTTTTTTTCTTCTCTTTATTTCTTTTATTTACTTTCTTTTATTTCCTTTCTCTATCTTTTATTTTTTTTCTTTATTTGCTTCTTTTCTATTCTCTTTTTACTTGTTTATTATTTATTATTATGGTTGCATATTTTCTTTCCCATTTTAAATTCTCAAACTTTCTCATTCCATTAATTTTATTGCTGTCATCATTTTTATTAGTATTTATTTATTATCATTATTACTATTATTGTTATTTTTTCTACACCCCAATGTTTTTGAGCCTCCAAAATTTTAAATTTTTTTTATCTTCGATCTTTCAGGAAATTCAAGCTGAAACTTCGAGAAATTTTTAAAAATCACTAAGATGTAAAAAAAATCATCACGTTTGCTTTTAAAATTCTCAATTAGACCCAATTAGATGCTTGCAAAATTTCACGACAAAATTCCCTCAGAAAGTAGGCGAACCAAATTCTCAGGAATCTCAATGTTTCGGTAGAATTTCGAGGATTTTTAAAATCTCACTCGAACCTCTAAAAATTGTCACGTTTGTTTTCAAAATTCTCAAATACCTTTAATTAAAGGCATATCAAATTTCATGGCCAAATTCCTCTGAGAACTAGGCTAGTGCAATTTTTTTAAAATTGCAGTTTTGCCAAAATCTCGGACAAGTCCCAAAAACCTAAGAAAAATTAAAATTCCTTCTCTATTGGCTTCGTTATAATTTTTAACTTTCAGGGTATGATATTTTTAGGTCCGTCTGGGCTAATCTCGGGTCATTTCTAACCCGACTCAATCTAAGCCCATAACCCACTAGCTTACGGCTTGAAATAATTTATTGGTTGTACTAAATTTTTAATTGAGATCATTTTCGCCCTTTTTAAGCCTTTTGAAGTTTATTGGGCAGTATGCCCTGTCTCATGCCTCGTGCAGGTGACTCGACACTCTAGGTGCACTTTCCCAGTCTCGAGGTACTATTCCTGGAGCCTCAGATTATTGTGCAAATACATCATTGTAATAGTCGGGGTGTTACATAAAATTACTTGGAAAGATATAGTTTCTGTAATGCCCTAAAAATCTCGATATTTATGAATAGTACTTTTCCCGAGATAAATAGTGTTCTCAAGACTCGGGATACATTGAAGACACTGGATAAGAGTATTAATTATAAAATAATTTTTGGTAAAATTTGAAATCAATTTGATGTCATTAGAGTGGTTAAAAATGCTAAGAAATTTTTTATGGTAGTGTATTGGGAATAATGACTAAGGTAAAGCTGAACAGTAAATTAATTTCAAAGTTGCTTAGAAAATTACAAAAATTATACAATCTGATACTTAAAAATTCCAACGAGTTTAATGGCACTGGAATTTGAATTTTTTGACATCAAGAAGTAATTTTTTAGAAATCGGGCAACATAAAAATAACGAAATTAATTGGTTTTTTAGTGTTTTTGAGCACTAATGTTTGGAGGCTTTTAGGGGCTAATTAAAGTGGATTATTGCTATAAAAATGATAATTTAATTGGCTCAGAAAGAGAAGAAAAATAGGAAAAAAATGGTAAATAGTGTATTTTTGAGAGATGGTATACATAGATGATTTTGACTTAAATAGTCAAAATCATTATTCATCTCCCTCTCCAAATTTACAATCGACACACCTCCTCTATCTCCACCATTTTTCTTTCTTCATTGCTCCCCTTAGAGCCAAAATCTCCACACTAAAATTGAACTGCAGAGTCTCTATGCCCTAAAAGTCATCTAAGAAGTGAAAATTTCAGAAACGGGTGCTCGATTTTCATAGTTTTACAACCCCATGAATAGTAAACATAAAATTTTTAGGTAAGATTTTCTGACTTCCATTTTTTTCCTAGATACTAGAGGTGCCAAAGAGTTGATAAATGTCCTTAGATTAATTTTTAGAGCTATAGTTGTTTTATTGTGGATTTTTGAAGTTTTATTCGGTTTATGTTAGAACAATCCGAACCGAACCACAACAAAGGAAAAGCTAAGGTGTAGAAGGGTCTTTGAAAACCTCTTCAGTTGCCTTAGTATGTGTAATCGAAACCATATAAGCATTTTCATTTAAAATCCTTAAATTTTCATAATATGCCTAAAATGCATTTAATGCCTAAATGAGTAGTATGCCAATAATAATATGCATTAATTGTGTAATATGGCATGTAATAAGTGTAATAAGATGATTTGAATAATTGGAATGCATTGAAATCAAGTGAAAAGTGTTAAATGTAATTTATGTGTCAATGAGAGCCTAATATGTGGCATAAAAAGGCATAAGTAGTTAAATTGAGCAATTAGGATTTAATAAGCATAAATTATGTTTAATCTTCATATTTAACACTTATATAAGTGAATAAATATGAGAGAATGCATTAGAGATGTACAATGTCAAAAAAGTGCATTTTGATGGGTGTATCTGCATATTACATGAAAAATGGCCTTTTATGCATTATGTGAGTTGGTCATGTGATATTTGGTATAATGATCATAGTGGCATGATGTATGTGTGGCATATGCATTGTATAGCCATTTTATGACTATAGGTCAAATGGTTCAAGTGCCATAAGGATGTGTTTGACCATTTATGATGAGATGTATTTTGTGTATGTTTAGGCACATATGTGTGGTGTTTTAACTTGGATTTATATGATTAAATGCTATAATATGGTCACATATAGTATCATGAGCATAATTAAAGAATGTCATTTAATTAGTTGAAATAATAAGTGAAAATGAAATATTATACATATTTTCATGTGTACATAACCATGTAATGTGATAAATGACACATGGAAGGTTTATTGAAAATGAGTTATGGGAAAAGCTAAAAAGGCCTAAATAGCTATGTATGGCCGAATGGCTTGTAATGGGTCATATACATGATATTTTATGAATTATGAAAGATTTGGTGTATGTATGCTTTATTTCATATATTCAAACATGAATATAATATAAGAGATGAAAGAAATGAAGTTTAGGACCTAAAAATGTCTTGAACTCAAAAGTGACTAAAAAGAGCTTCTAAGAGCATATTATGCCATAATTTGAGAAATAATGACAATAAAGACATAAAATAACCCAAATGGATTTTATGACCTTAATTGAATGTGTTTATGATAAAAACATACTAAAAATCCATACATGAGATGGAAAAGTGTGATTGTTGTGAATATGGCATAATGACTTGGAAAATGGGCATAAAGGCTCAAAATGTTGTTTTTAATAAAGTTAAGCAGTTTTAGTCATTCAGTGGCTAAAATATACATGTTAAAAACTATGTGAGCTTATTTAATGAGGTGAAACTAAATAAAATAGTTTTTAGCCCATGAGATGCTACAACTTAAGAAATGGATTGGTTGACCGATCAATTAGGGGGATACAGCAGCTGCTAGGTTACTTCGGTGCTTACATTAGGTCTAAAGGTACACTTTGTAGTCTTCCTGTAGACATATATGTTTTGATCTTCAGATATAGCAGATGTAGCTACCGGTAAAAGTTCCGTAAGGGCCACCACATATAATGCATACGGGTGTAGCTGCGTAAGTTTCATTTAACACTGCACTATGCTATTGTAGTACCCATCAAGTCTAAAATGTAGTTCACTATAAAAGCTAAGATCTCATTATCCATAGGTTTGGGGTTATCCCTACAGGCATAAGTAAAGAAAGGATGGCAAATAATAAAAATAAACATTATACATGACATGGCCTAAAATGAATGTTATATGTATGTATGAAACATAATGGTTACATTTGATGAATATATGACCTTATATGTTATTTTACCATGTATGCATGATATTGAATATTTGGTGTATGGACTATGACATTTTAATCATAGTTACTGCACATCCTCATTTGTATGCATAATATGTTATATGTTAAATAGTTATGTATGTTAATGATTGATATATAACCACAACATGGTATGAATAGAAATTTTAGCACATGTTATTTTGATTACACCACTAAGCAATTCATTTAGTGTGTCATTTATTTATGACACGTAGGTGTGAAGACGTTTTGATACCAAAAGCCTTGGGATATCAAGACATTATAGAGAAGTCTTTATTTTGGTAAAACTTTTTTTTATGTAATAGATGTGATGTATTGGTGCACTCAAATGTATATGTAAAAGGGACAGGCCTAACTTGTATTCATTTTGTAACTATTGTAATTTAAAATGTTCTTTTTGGTTTTTAACATGTAAGAACTGTATTAACTGTGATATTGCATGTTATGTTGTATGATATCTCTTCTTTAGGTTGAGATATCATATGCTATGTTTGAGTGTTATGGAGTGATAAGAGGATCACATTGAGTTGGTGGAAGCATGTGATTGAGATATAGAAGTGTATTTTCTTATGCAGGTTACTGTTTAAAATTTGGGATAAGGTCTAGTATAGCTATTATGCTATTGAATTTTTAACATGAGGATTCTTAGTTTTAAATAAGTAATATTATTTAAAAAGGTTTTTGAAAACTCGTATTTTTGCACATAATGCTTTTGAATGGGGTAAATGAGTTTAGATATCTTGATATATGTACACACCTTAGTCATGCTCGATGACCAACTAGCATTTAGATAGGGTAAAGGGTGTCACATTTGATGGTATCGGAGCTCCAGTTTAGGCATTCCTAGGAAACATTTGAGTGCATTAGAGTGTAAAGTCTATATCACATACTATTAGATGTCTAGGCTTATCAAATTATTTTTGTACCTATATATATAATGAGTGCTTTAGCACAAGGTGGCAAGGATAAAGTCGAGAGTCATACTCCAACTACGATCGCACCTGAGGCTGCAAGAGTTGGGTCTATGTCTGTGAGCATAGCATGATAGGCACAATACATAAGATAGGTTCTGCCAGTGTTCCTGGAGGAGATGCTATAGCTTTTAAGTTAAGCTATTGCTATTGCTCCATCACCACCACCACCAACACAACCTAAGGTACCATTGGCTCTTCAGAAGACATATCTTGAGAGAGTGAAGAAATTAGGAGCTAAGGACTTCAAAGGTGAAGGAGAAGTGAGTCTTAGGAAGGCAGAGTATTGGCTTGATCGTACTGAGAAGATTATGAAGTATATGAGGTGTATGCTAGCAGAGAAAGTTATATGTGCTTCCTCACTTCTTCAGAAAGAAGCTTTGAAGTGGTGCGAGGATCTTATAGAGTACAAAATTAAGGATTAAGTGACTTGGGAGTTCTTTTTGATAGAGTTCTACAAGAAATACATCATAGAGGACTACTTAGATGAGAGGCGATAGTAGTTTATGGATTTGAAATAGAACCAGAAGACCATTGGTGAATATGAGAAGAAGTTCACCATTCTTAGCAGTTATGCTAAGGATACCATTACCACTGAGGCAGATAAGTGCAAGAGGTTCGAGAAGAGACTACATGTTAAAATTAAATCCTAGGTGGTGCTTATAAAGATAAGGGACTTCTCCCAACTAGTGTCAGTGTGTAGATCTACTGAGGAGGTTCAAAAAGAGAAGAAAGAGTTTTATCAAAAGAAAAGGATAGTTAGTTAAGGAGCATCTAGTGTAGCTCCGTCATCAGGTAAGAAGTATAAAGGATTCCAGTGTAGTTTCACTCAATAGTCTCAGAAGTAGGGCTAGTCATAGAAATCAGCTCAGAGTGGTATAAGGAAAGCAGGACAACCATAGTCTTAGGTTGCTTTTACACTGGGGTTAATAAGTAAAAATAGTCCAGCTCTTTAGTATCAGACTTGTTTTAAGAAGCACTGAGGAGAATGTTAGAGGAATATGCCAGGAGTGTGCTTTACTTGTGGACAAGTGGGTAATTTTCACAAAGATTGTCCTAAGGGATCTAGTGTGGGCTAAAGATCAGCACCTACACATATTAGTGGTTAGTGGAGTAGTTAGGGAGATAGAATAGAGGGAACTTAGGGAGATAGATTAGAGTCCCAACATGAGCAGAAAGCACCTCCCCGACAGTATGCCATTAGAGCTTAGGAGGATGTGGATAAGCCAAACATAATAACTGGTACTTTTCTCTTCTTTGACTCTCCTATTTTAGCATTGATAGATTTAGGGTCTACACACTCATATGTATACATATCACAAGCATGAGATCGGGGATTAATTTTAAAACCACTTGACCTAGAAATCATGGTTAGTAACCCCATAGGCCAGCATGTGGTAGTTGATAGAATTTATAAAGATTAGCCATTAAGAATACAAAATTATTAATTTCTTGCTGACCTGATAGAGTTACCTTTTGATGAATTCAACTTGATATTAGGAATGGATTGGTTGTCCAAATATCAAGTGATTTTGGACTGTAAGCATAAGAGATTGACTCTTTAGACTAATGATAAGTCTAAGATCATAGCCATTGGAGAGAGAATCAATTTCTTATCCAATGTGATATCTACAGTCATTGCTAGGTGGCTAATGAGGAAGGGTTGTTAGGCATATCTTGCTCAAATGTTTGACACTAGAATAAAAGAACTAGATGCTAATAGAATATTAGTTATTGCTAAGTTTGTGGATGTTCTTCCAAAATAATTATCAGGTTTGCCACTAGAAAGAGAACATGAGTTCAACATTGAGGTTTTCCCTAGTAGTGCTTCAGTGTCTATAGCACCTTATTATATGGCTCTAGCTAAATTGAAAGAGTTAAAGCTTCAGTTGTAAGAGTTACTAGACAAAGGTTTTATCAGACCGAGTGTTTCACCATGGCAAGCACCGATTCTATTTGTTAAGAAGAAAGATGGGTCACTTCATTTATGTGTTGATTATCGATAGTTAAATAAAGTGACCATTAAGAACAAGTATCTTGTACCATGGATCAATGATCTATTTGATTAGTTTAAAGGAGTTGGAGTGTTCTCTAAGATAGATTTGAGATCTGGATACTACCAGTTGAAAGTGAAGGAATTGGATGTGGCGATGATAGCTTTCAAGATGAGGTATGGTTATTATGAGTTCTTGGTAATGCCATTTGGCCTTGCCAATGCTGCTGTAGCATTTGTAGACTTAATAAATAGAGTATTCAAGCTTTATCTTGATTAGTTTATTGTAGTTTTCATATATGACATTTTGGTTTACTCAAAGAACTAGAAAGATCATGAACAACACTTAAGAATAGTTCTTTAGATTTTGAGAGAAGAAAAGCTATATGCCAAGCTCAGCAAGTATGAGTTTTGGTTGAGTGAAGTGTTTTTCGTAGGACACATAGCATCAACAAAAGGTATTAGAGTTGATCCTAGCAAGATAGAGGTAGTGATAGAGTGGAAGCCACCTAAGAACACCACAAAGATTAGGAGTTTCCCAAGGTTAGTAGGGTACTACAGATGGTTTGTCAAGGGGTTTTCATTAAGAGCTATCCCTATGACATGATTATTAAGGAAGGATGTTCAGTTTTTTTGGGACAACAAGTGTCAAAATAACTTCAATAAGCTTAAGGCTATGTTGATAGAGGCTCTAATTCTTATATAGACAATTTCTAAGATGGACTTCACTATATACAGTGATGCATCTTATAATGGGTTAGGGTGTGTTTTGATGCAAGATGGCAAGGTTGTTACCTATGCTTCGAGATAGGTAAAGCCATATGAGAAGAATTACCCTACTCATGATTTAGAGCTTACAACCATTGTGTTTGCTTTAAAGATCTAGAGATATTACCTTTATGAGGAGAAGTGCTATGTCTACATAAATCACAAGAGTCTTAAGTATCTTCCTATACAAAAAGAGCTAAACTTGAGACAGAGAAGGTAAATGGAATTAATTAAGGATTATGACTACTTAATTGATTACCATCTAAGGAATACTAATGTAGTGGCCGATACACTTAGCAAGAAATTCATGGTAGCTATGAGAGCCATGAATGTTAAATTATAGCTTGTAGGTGATATTGCCTTATTAGTTGAGATGTAAGTAAAGCCTAGTTTGTTACAACAAGTGAGGGATTGTCAGAGAGATGATCAGAGGCTAATGAGTATTATAAGTGCTATCCAAGAGGGGAAGCTGATAGAGTATGATATTAAGGGAGATGGCTATTTGTACCATCATGATAAAATTTGTGTGCCAGATGTGGAAAAGTTAAAAAAGCAGATTCTGTAAGAAGCTCACAATGCTCTTTATGCGATGTATCCTTATAGCACCAAGATTTATCAAGATTTGAAGCTTTCTTATTGGTGGCTAGGTAGAAAGATATGTTTAAGTATATGACAAGGTGCCTTACTTGTCAATAGGTAAAGGCAGAGCACTAGGTTCCTTATGGATTGTTTCATCCTATAGCAATTCTAGAATGGAACAGAGTGACCATAGACTTTATGGTTAGGCTACTTATGATGAGAAGTAAGTGTGATTCAATATGGGTAATTATGGATCATCTAACTAAGACGACTCATTATATACTTGTGAGAATGGACTACTCATTAGAGAAGCTAGCAAAGCTCTATGTAGATGAGATAGTCAGGTTACATGGAGTGTCATCTTTGATTATATCAGATCAAGATCCAAGGTTCACATCGAGGTTTTGGAAGAAACTTCACAATGCCTTAGGTACCCAATTGAGTTTTAGTACAACATTCCATCCATAGACTGACAGACAATTCAAGAGAGTCATTCAGAATCTTAAAGATATGTTAAGGGGTTGTGCATTGGAGTTCGAGGGAAGTTGGGATCAATATTTATCCTTAGTTGAGTTCGCTTATAACAATAGTCATCAAGCTAGTCTTGGCATGGCTCTTTATGAAGCCTTATACGGAGAAAATGTAGAACACCCTTGTGTTGGAATGAGCTCAGTGAAACTAAGCTCATAGGGCTAGATTTGATACAAGATATACAAGAGAAAGTGAAGATCATTAGAGAGAGGTTGAAAGCAACTTATGATAGATAGAAGTCTTATGCAGACTTAAAGAGGAAAGAGGTGGAATATGAAGTAGGTGACAAGGTTTTCATTAAGGCTTTACCTTGAAAAAAGGTTTTGTGATTTGGGAAGAAAGAGCAATTAAGCCCTAGGTTTATTGGGCTATATGAGATCACAGAACATGTGGGGCCAGTAACTTATCGACTAGCTTTACCTTCAAAACTTCAGTAGATCCATGATGTATTTCCTATTTCTATGCTCAGGAGATATAGGTCGGATCCTATGCATGTGTTAATAATGAAAGATATATAAGTTAATCTTGCCTTATCTTATGAAAAAGAACCAATAAGGATTATTGGCAGAGCAGAAAAGGAACTGAGGAACAAGATAATACCCTCAGTAAATGTTCCTTAGAAATACCATGGGATAGAAGAAGCAACCTGGGAGATGGAAGCTCAAATGATAGAGCAATATCCATAATTATTTGAACCAGGTAATACTCTAATGTCGAGGATGACATTTCTTTAAGAGGGGAAAAAATGTAACACCTTAAAAATCTCAACATTTATGAATAGTACTTTCCAAGGATGAATAGTGTTCCCGAGACTTGGGATATACTAAAGACACCGAATGAAAGTTTTAACCATAAAATAATTTTAGATAAAGTTTGAAATCAATCTGATGCCATTAGAGTGGTTAAAAATGCTAAGAAAGTTTTTATGGCAGTGTCTTAAGAATAGTGACCAAGGCAAAGCTGAATCGTAAGTTAATTTCAAAGTTGCTTAGAAAATTACAAAAATTATACAACTTGATACTTAAAAATTCCAACGAGTCTAATGGTGCTAGAATCAAAATCTTTTGTCATCGAAAAGTAATTTTTCGAGAAATCGGGCAACATAAAAATAATGAAATTAATTAGTTTTTTAGTGTTTTTAAGCACCAATTTTTGGAGGCTTTTAGGGGAAAATTAAAGTGGATTATTGCAATAAAAATGGCAATTTAATTGGCTTTAGAAGAGAAGAAAAATTGGGGAAAAAAAAAAGCTAAATAGTGTATTTTTTAAAGAGGGTATAAATAGAAGATTTTGACCCAAATAGTCGAAATCATTATTCATCTCCCTTTCTAAATTTGCAGCCAACACACCTCCATCTCTACCATTTTTCTTTCTTCATTCCTCCCCTTAGAGCCAAAATCTCCACACAAAATTGAATTGTAGAGCCTCCATGCCCTAAAAGTCATCTAGGAAGCAAAAATTTCAAAAATGGGTGCTTAGTTTTCACAATTTTGCAACCCCGTAAACAGTAACCACAAAATTTTTGGGTAAGATTTTCTGAATTCCATTTTTTTCCTAGATACTAAAGGTGCCAAAGAGTTGATAAATGGCCTTAGATTAATTTTTTGAGCTATGATTAACTTATTATGGAGTTTTGAAGTTTTATTTGGTTTATGTTAGGACAATCCAAACTAATCTGTGACAAAGGCAAAGCTAAGGTGTAGAGGTGTTTTCAGGAACTTTCTCTATTGCCTCAGTATGTGTAATTGAAACAATATGAGCATTTTCATTTAAAATGCTTAAATTTCCATAATATGCCTAAAATGCATTTAATACCTAAATAAGTAGTATGCGAATAGTGATATGCATTAATTGTGTAATATGGCATGTAATAAGTGTAATAAGATGATTTGAATGATTGGAATGCATTGAAATCAAGTGAAAGTGTCAAATGTAATTTATGTGTTATTGAGAGCCTAATATGTGGCATAATGAGGCATAAGTAGCTAAATTGAGCAATTAGGATTTAATGAGCATAAATTGTGTTTAATTCTCATATTAAACACTTATATGAGTGATAAATGTGAGAGAATGTATTAGAGATGTACAATGTGAAAAATGTGCATTTTGATGGGTGCATCTACATATTATGTGAAAAATGGCTGTTTATGCATTATGTGAGTTGGTCATATGATATTTGGTATAATGATCATAGTGGCATGATGTATGTGTGGCATATGCATAGTATAGCCATTTTATAACTATGGGCTGAATGGTTCAAGTGCCATAAGGATGTGTTTAACCATTTATGATGAGATGTATTTTATGTATGTTTAGGCTACGTATGTAAGGTGTTTTAACTTAGATTTATATGATTGAATGCTATAATATGGTCACATATAGTATCATGAGCATAATTAAAGAATGTCATTTTATTAGTTGAAATAATGAGTGAAAATGAAATGTCATGCATATTTTCATGTGTACAAAACCATGTAATGTGATAAATGGCATATGGAAGGTTTATTAAGAATAAGTTATGGGAAAAACTAGAAAGGCCTAAATAGCTATATATGGTTGAATGGCCTATAATGGGTTATGTGCATGATATTTTATGAATTATGAAAGATTTGGTGTATGTAAGCTTTATTTCATATATTCGAACATGAATATGATGTAAAACATGAAAGAAATGAAGTTTAGGACCTAAAAGTGTGTTAAACTCAAAAATGACCCAAAAAATCTCCTAAGAGTATATTATGCCATAATTTGAGAAATAATGATAATAAAGGCAAAAAATAAGCCAAATTGATTTTTTGACCTTATTTGAATGTGTTTGTGATAAAAAATGCTAAAAACCTATATATGAGATGGAATAGCATGATTGTTGTGAATATGGCATAATGACTTAGAAAATAGGGATAAAGGCTCAAAATGTTATTTTTAATAAAGTTAAGTAGTTTTAGTCATTCAGTGGCTAAAATATGCATGTTAAAAACTATGTAAGATAATTTAATGAGGTGAAATTAAATAAAACATTTTTTAGCCCATGAGATGCTACAACTTAGGAAATGGATAGGTTGACCAATCAACTAGGGGATATAGCAGCTGCTAGGGCACTTTAGTGCTTATATTAAGTCCAATGGTACACTTGTAGTCTTCCTACGAACGTATGTGTTTTGATCTTTAGATCTAGCTAATGCAACCATTGACAAAGGTTTCGTAAAGGTCACTGCATATAACACATATGGGTGCAGCTGTGTAAGTTGCATTTGGCACTGCACTGTGCTAGTGCAATAGCCATCAAGTTTAAAATGTAGGCCACTACACAAGTTACGATCCCATTATCCATAGGTTTGGGATTACCCCATGGGCATAAGTAAAGAAAGGATGACAAGTAATAAAAATAAATATTATGCATAACATGGCCTAAAATGAATGTTATATGCATGTACGACACATAATGGTTACATTTGATGAATAGATGACCTTATATGTTGTTTTACCATGTATGCATGATATGAAATTGTTGGTGTATGGAGTATGACATTTTAATTATAGTTATTGCACATCCTTATTTGTATGCATAATATGATATATGTTAAATAGTTATGTATGTTAATGATTGATATAAAACCATGGCACAATATGAACAAAAATTTTAGCACATGTTATTTTGATTACATCTCTGAGCAATTCGCTTAGCGTGTCATTTGTTTATGATGCATAAGTATGAAGATGTTTTGATACCAGAAGCCTCAGGACATTAAGACATTATAGAGAAGGCTTTATTTTGGTAAAGCTTTTGTTTATGTAATAAATGTGATGTATAGGTGCACTCAAATATATATGTAAAAGGGACGGGCCTAACTTATATTCATTTTGTAACTATAGTAATTTAAAATGGCCTTTTTGGTTTTCAACATGTCAAAACTATGATATTGCATGCTATGTTGTATGATATCTCTTTATGAGATTGAGATATCATATGTTGTGTTTGAGTGTTGTAGAGTGATCAGAGGATCACATTGAGTTGGTGGAAGTGTGATTGAGATATAGAAGTGTATTTTCTTATGCAAGTTACTGTTTAAAATTTGGGATAATGTCTAGTACAATCATTATGCTATTGGATTTTTAGCATAAAGATTCCCAATTTTAAATATGTAACACTATTTAAAAAAGTTTTTGGAAACTCATATTTTCCCACATAATGCTTTTGAATAATAATGATTTATAACAAGTAATTGGGTAGATGAGTGGATATCTCAATATGCATGCACACCTTAGTCAGGCTTGATGATCGATCGACATCCAGACTGGGTAAGGGGTGTCATAGTTTCCATGGATTCCTATGCACTTGGATTTAAGGCAAGTTTTGCATTAGATAGAGGGACACAAAGACATGCAATCTATATAGCTGGCCTTATCTAGTATGAGATTAAATTTTAATTGTTGTTGTATTCTATTTCATTAAAAAAAAGTTCTTCTTTTACTCTAGTATTTATCTTTTCTACTTAAATCATGATTTTAATTTTTCACTTAAGTCTTAGGAATTAGAAATTATTTAAATTTGATAGTTTTTTTTACCAATGATATTAAATTTATTATGTTATCAATGATATTAACTAATGATATTAAATTTGTTATGTTACTAATGATATTAAATTAGACATATTTTTTAATTTATTTGGTAATCAGAATATCAAAACTAAAATAAGTATCTATTAAAAAGAAAAAAAAAACATAAAACAAGTATACCAATTTAAAAATTGTTAAATGTTAATAATTTAATTATAAGTATGTGTTTACAATTATGTCAATGTTACATACAACTCTCATAAAAATAATTAATTTTTTCACCTAGGAATTACTAGTTAACCATTATTTTATTCTTATTATTTAGATTTTAATTACAAAACTTCAAATTAAAGAACTAAGATAATAATTGCAATTAAATTTTAAATATTGCTCATCAGTGTTTATTTTGAATGAATAATAAAATACTGTATAATTGGTTTTCACATTTAGTTTAAACATTATTCTAAAATTAAAAATTATATTACTTGTAAAATTTTTTTTATTATTCTAACAATAATATAATATTTTTTTTAAAAAAAACTAAAATGACTTAAATTGATAACTCGATTCAATTCAAAAATTATTTGACTATATTTTGAAAGTTGATTTTACCTATAAACCCCATTGAAACTTAAAATAATTTAATTTGAAAAATTAATATGAATGTATTCTTATTTGAGATGAATTGAATAAGCTAAATCTGCTTGATCCAACCATTTAGCAAGTTTAATATGTATCTTATGTTTCAAATAATATATTTATTATTGCTGCTACAGTAACATTATTAAATTATTAGTTTATAACCAATTAAATTTTGTTCTAACTTTTTAGAAATAATAATCACATATGTCAAATGGTAATAGTGTAATGCCTGAAAATTCCAATTTTATGAATAGTACTTTTGTGACATGAATAGTATTTTTCGAGCAACCCTATCACACTGAGGTGGCCTAAAGGGACTAGTCATAAAACTATGATGTGAGAAATAATGATAAAAACAAAGTTATATGAAGTAACCACTAAACCAATAAAATTTTCCATGTCGATATCCAGTGAATAGTGACCTCGATTTACGTCGAGTTGTAAAATGGTCGAGATGTGCTCAGACTGACCTAAAAATAGTATGACTTGAAGATCAAAAATTCCAAATAGTTTAATGGTGGTGAAATTAGATTTTTTCTAATATTGATAAGTAATTTATCTAAATTTCTTGAAAATGCGATTAAGTAATTAACCAAGTTCCATTGGATTTTGGACTCAAGATTTTAAGGGTCCCTAAATTGAGAATTTCTATATTTTTTGGTAGATAGAGAAGTATTTTTGAAGGCCTCAAACATTAAAATCACATTTTTAAATCTTAAAACATAATTAGATTAATCTGGATCGTTGGATCATCATGTGGTGCGATCGTGGCCATCGATGGTCTTAAAGTGAGAGTGTGTGAATGTGTCACATGAGATCAAAACTTCATCTTCTCCCTCAAACCCTAAAATTCAATTCCGTTAATGGTGTTTTTCTCTCTTCTATCTTTATTCCTTCATTAATCCATTATTCCTCCACCAAAATCATTAAGTTACATATGGAAATCAATCTTTTCCATGTTTAGAGTTTGATTCTAGTGTCAATTTTGAAAGAAAATGATGTTTGGAGGCAAAAAGAGAAGTTTTAAGGTTAGGGTTTTGAACCCCAAATTGAGTCCCGATTATTTTTCTAGGTAACTAGGCACACTCAATTTATTTTTTCCATTATTATTTTTGAATTTAGAGATGTATAGATTTTTCAATGAGTTTTCTAACAAATTTTTTATTATGGAATTTAAAGAACTTGGAGGAGGACAAAGGCAAGGGCAAAGAAAAGCTTTAGCATGTCATTTAGGACACCAATTAATCGCTCTATAAGTGTATTCAATAAAATATGTGAATGTGTATGTGTGTTGCATAACTTTCATAAGAGGTGTAATATGGAACTTTATTAATTTTAGGGGTTAGAATAACCCTAAATTAAAGTTAAGGGTATATTAAGGTTAATGTATGTTAATTAACTAGTGTGAGTGAAAAATGGAGTGAAAATTAGCTAAATGAAGAAAATGGAGTAATGGTCATATTGTATGTAAAATGGGGAAATAGTTAGAATTAATGAATTTGTTGTGCAATTGGCATAATTAAAATATGTTAGGCTTGGATGTGTTGGCAGGGCATACATGTAATATGTACATTGATGGATGTGTGCAACATTGGAAATGTTGAGCATGAAACATACAATTGTTGTGTGACGAGGTATGTGGTGCATAATGTATGTTAGCATGATGAATTTGATAACTTGTTCAGTGGAAATCATGAAATGACATGGAAAAATAGAAATGCAATATGGGAAAAAGGAATGTGTAATGATGAAATGAGAATGGCATTATGGTTAAATGACGTGAAATGACCATTTGACATGGCAATGTATGATGACATGTGATAAATAGGTACATGGACTAGAACCATGGGAAAATGTGATTGGAATGGGTACGAGAAAAGAACACATAAGACATGTAAATTATATGTAACAAAAGTGAAAATGTGAATAGCCCATATATGTTAGACAGCCTACTGGATATGTTGACCGATCAACTAGGGATGTAGTAGCTGTTAGGACACTTCGATGTCATTTGCATGATGATATTGATATTTGATGGTACTTGATTATAAAAGTGAGTGCAGCCATTAGGAGGTCCAATAGAACTATTGCCCGTATTCTAAAGTGGGTGTAGCCACTGAGAGGTTCAACTAGACCACTACACATATATATATTGATGATATTGATTATAATATAGGCGTAACTGTTGGGACATCTAATAAAACCACCACACATAATCTAAAGTAGGTGTGGCCTTTGAGAGATTCAATAGGACCACTACACATTATATTAATATGATATGTTGGTGCAGTAGTCATGAGATCCAAAATATGAACCACTGCATGTCATAATCTCGATATCCAGTATTGGGATGGGTGTCTATCAGATATGGGCTAGTAAATGGAAATGGCAAAATGCGATATATGAATGAAATGAATGGATTAATAGTTATGATTTAAATGAGCTAAGTAATTGGATAAGGACCTTGGCATTAATATGATAAATAAACTGGTTAATGATTGTGAGACTTAATAATGGTAAGTAAATATTGATAGTTAATTGTAAACATAAGTGGTGAATTTTGATATGTAGGTGACATGAAATGTGCAATAATAAACTGTGGCAATGTAACGACCTAAAATGGCTTAATGGGTAACACAATAGGTAACATAAAATTTGTAAACATTACATGACATATTTCATTGTTGGAAATGCAAACTTGGTATGAATGTATGTGTGTTTGAGCATATTTTATCAAATACACTACTAAGCTTTGTGCTTAGCATATCATGTTTTCAAAGTGTAAGTCATAGATAGGCAACTACAGTCTAGCCTCAGAGCAATGGTTAGACAGCTTCAAGTTTTAGGTATATATTTTATATCCTTTAGTGTTATGTATATAAGAGTAGTTGGCACTCATATGTACATCGAGGCGTATGGGTCCAACTTAGTTACATATATATATAACTTATGCAGCTACACTAGTCATGTAAATTATTTAAACAACCATCAGTAGTAAATAATAGGTGCATGATGTGAACTTGATATATGATATTATTGAGACTATGATTGATGCTATGATTGCGATGTGACTGATGTCATGATGATGATGATGATGATGTTAGGAGACCAGCAAGGTCCGAGATGTGGATTTGAGATGAGACATTATAGAAGTGTGATTTCTGCAAGTTTTATTTTGACTTATGATGCTATGCAATTGTTATGCTACTGAATTTTCATCTCAATAAAATAATTTGACCTTATGTGTATAAATGCATATTACATAATTATTTACATATGGGCTTAGGATGCTCATAATACATACACACTGAATAGGGTTTTAAGAAGATAATGGTATTAACTAAGTAAATTCGGTTAATGTGTCATTTCTTATTTGAGCTATGAACGATTTGGGTAGGAGGTGTCATAATGTGCCATCTCTCATTTGGATCTGGCTATCAGGTCAGGTGAGAGGTGTCACATTCGGTGGTATCAAAGCAAGGTTTAGGCATTCCTAAGATGCATATGAGTGCTAGAGGGTTCATATACACATACATCACATGACACTGCACTTCTTAAGACTAATGTCTATTTTCTGATATAGATTGAAGATGTGTGAACAAAGACCACCCATTGGTGCAGAGAAGGTGGAAAGCCATGCCTCTACAATAGTTTAAGAGCCGATAATCTCAAGGACACTGGTACTTAGTAATGCAGCTTAGCTTGCACCTACTTAGCTAGTAAAAGTACAATTTGGATTGATACAGTAGATGGTTGAAGTGTTTAAGCAGGCTACTGTAATAGTTACCCCCAGTATTACCACCAGCACCACAACAACCTCTAGCCCTCTAGAAAACATATTTAGAGTGAGTTAAGAAAATGGAAGCTATTGATTTCTTGGGGGAAGACATAAATGATTTTGCTACAATAGAATATTAGCTCAAAATGCCTAAGCAAATATTAAAGCAGTTAAAATGCACACCAGAAAAGAACTCGATTTGTGCCACCTTACTACTATAGGAAGAAAGGTATCACTGATGTAGACCAGTAGATCCGACCTAGGATTTCTTTTTATAGGAGTTTAAGAAGAGATATATTACATAGGGCTATTTAAAAAAGAAGAGGTAGCAGTTCTTGGACTTAAAATAGAGAGGCAGACTAGTATCAGAATATGAAAAAGAGTTTGCTAGATTAAGTAGATATGGAACAAAAATTGTACCCACAGAGGAAAAATGGTGTAAAAGGTTTGAAAAGGGCCTCGATATTGACATTCAGCTGCAGGTAGCTATAAACAAAATAAGAGAATTTGCTCTATTAGTCACTATAACCTATACAGTGGAAGATATATTGAAGGAAATGAGAGAAAACTTCCAAAAAAAGAGATCTTTCATAGAAGGTCAAGCTATCTCAGCTCCAAAAGCAAGTAAAAAGTAAAAAGGAGGCCCTAGCACATAAACACCATAGAGATCAATACTAGCCTAGAGATTCAAACTAGTAGACTCACTTAGGCCCTGAGAGTAGAGACCAACCACTAATGCACTGGTTTCCATTGCTAGAAGTGCACTTTTACTTTATGGAACATGTGAAAAGAGACATAAAGGTAAATGCTAGAGATCCATCCCAAAAGCATGCTACAGATGTGGTTCTAAGGGCCATTACCATAAGGATTGCCCATTAAGACCAAATACTGAGGACTCCACACAACTCCAGGGCTTATTGCCAATAACAACTAGGAGTCAAAATGAGAGTAAAAGAGATAGAGCTGAGACAAGTTGGAAGCCTTAATCAGAGGCAAGCAAGAAAATAGAGGCTAGAGCACCCACTCGCCAGTATGCTATCAGAGCCTAGAAAGAGATAGATTCTCTAGACATCATTGTAGGTACATTTTACTTTCTTGATTTAGCTGTTTTAGCACTAGTTGACCTAGGGTTTACACATTCCTATGTTTGCACCATAGTAGCACAAGATATGAGGCTATAGTCAAAAACTTTAGATGCAAAGATTATGGTTAGTAATCCTATAGGGCAACATGTGATAGTGAACAAAGTGTACAAGAATTGTCCTTTAGTTGTCCAAGGACACATCTTTCCTACCAATGTTATTAAACTACCCTTCAATGAATTTGATGTCATACTAGGTATGGACTAGTTATCCAGACATAATGCCATAGTAGATTCCAGACACAAGAGGCACACTCTCTAAAAAATAGATAAAGAGCAAATTATAATAGTGGGTGAAAGAATAGAATTCTTATCCAATGTGATCTCTATAGTTACAACAAGGAGATTGATATGAAAGAGTTACCAAGCATATTTGGCCCATGTAATAGGTGCTAAATAGATAATACCTAATGATAGTTGGATACCAGTGGTAGTAGAATTCCCATATGTCTTCCTAGATAAACTGCCACAATTACCACTTGAATATGAGATTGAGTTTGCCATTAAGGTGTACCCAGGCATAACACTAATATCAATATTCCCTTATAGAATGGCACCTATAGATATGAAGATATAGTTGTAAGAGCTATTAGATAAAGCGTTTAACAAACCTAAGGCTTCACCTTAGGGAGCACCAATCTTATTTGTTAAGAAAAGGGATGGTTCATTATAGTTATGTATAAACTACATATAACTCAATAAAGTGACCAATTACTTGTTTATTTAATATATACACAATGAGATGAACATGAGTATGTTGGTCATATGTAAATGCTTAAGAATGCCTTTATGCTTGATATCGTCTTATGAATATGTAAGCTAAGAAGTTAACTAACCTAATCTATCATTGTGTAAGTGACTTATTTACTATAAGCATATGACTCAAGTTTGATGTTATCCATTAAACTAAAAGATAAAAGAGTGCATACATTATAAGGCTCTTACTTATTATTTTCAGTACAATTGTATTATCCTATAGTTAGGCTAATGCCTTAACATCTGGATCTCAACTTTATGCAATACTTGAATCTATGTATTTGATACACTACTGTAATTGGTTCCATTGACTATTATAACACACATTTAGGTTGCTAAAGCATAGATGACTACTGTATTATATGCTAATGCTTAGACATTAGGATACACTAACTTTATCTAACTAATATAGCTTATTATCTATGTTTGAGAGTTCATTGTGTAAGTGTAAATTAACATATTGCACCAATGTGTATTGTGTGAATCTATAACACAAGATTATCACTACAAACCTTACTATTTAGGCTAGCTTTAGTCAAATAGTCTTAGTGAAACATTCACTGATTTTAATCTTGTTATGTTATTAAGTCATCACTACCTAATTAGCCATGATTCTTCCCTATAACATCCTTAAAATAGTCATATTTTACCGTAGAATATAAAATTCACATATGATAATGCTTGCTTTATCTAATTCCAATCACAATGTTCTACTTATGCATAGGTGATTATGTATGAATGTGTAACAACTATCATACTAAAAGTATGTATTGAATGCTTACAAGCATGCTATTATAGATGGGTACTTTAAAAATGCATGCATGCTTCATATAGTACTATGCAGATGTAACTTAGACAAGTCAATAAAAATAAATTTGTTTAACCAACAACATGCTAAAAATTAACTTCTTAGTCTAGACCTAGCTCAGCACCTCGTAGGCACTTGTTATTTAGATAAGTACCCTTAATTCTCTACATGTTGGACCTTAAGCTTTAAGATTTTGTACACCCTTCCTTTTGTACCCTTGTAGTTTAATAATAGAAATCTTTTAGAGGCAGATATAAGGTATGCCTTCACATATAGAGTTTTTATCTTACTACAGTTAATGTAAATGATGTTTAATTTTAGTACAATGTATTACTTCCTAAAGTCTAGTTATAAATGCCACTCAAAATGGTGTACCTAAATCACTAACGACCTAAGCTTATAGCCCATGCTTAGATACATATGACTAGTATGTGGTCATAAAGTAATATAAACCTGAAGATAATGTATCAGTTAAAACACTATTTGAATTAATTAGGAATAGTGAGGATAATGTTTTAGAATCACTAATTCAGTGGGACTAGGACATAAGAGGGTACATACTTTGCTATGTTGTTCTGTACATATCTTTGCCTATCTCTCTTCTCCTATTGTGTTGTGTAAGATCATCTTCATGTTCTTTAATTGTTCTTGCAAGACAAATCTTCTTCTAAATGCTACATCCATACAATCAACATCCCTTTACATTTGACAAAAACTGGTCTCATTCAATTACAATCCTTTTTCCTCTTAATTAGTTCCTGCTAGTAATTATTTATCCCTAATACTGAAATCTCATAAAAATTTCAATTATCGTAGCCCTTGCCATCCTTTTCTTGCCATGATTATCATCATCATCATTTTTTTTATTTTGCAGTAGCTATGTTGTTGCACTTTTAGCAAAAAATGGCTACTATTTACGGTTGTAATAATTGTAGCAATATTGCTTTGCTACAATAATAAAAGTGTTTAGCCTCTGACTCAACCCATACTATTGCAAGCCACTACTCCCCCTTACTACTACAAAAGCAGCTATTAAGCCCTTCTAGATCTTGTTATTTTGTTTTGTAGCCCACCGTCTATGAGTAATAATTGCAGCATCGATGCTATGATACGCTACTTGTGTAGCAGTGGAGCCGCCCTATTAGTAGCCCTTCTACCCTCTTTCTCATATCTATTATGTTTCCTCTAGAACCATAGCAAATTTCCTAGCCTAAAATAAGAAGAAAAGAGAACCTAACTCACCTCTTGTGCCGTTTCCCACCCCTGCAAAAATACGCCCCCTATAAGGGCCCCTTTTCCTTTCTACCTTTATGCTGCTAGCTATTATCCAATGGCATGTCTCCCTCCACATTGCACTACCTTAGCTATAGTTAAGTCTTGTTGGCACTGGTAGCAACAGTAGCACACTGCACTAGTGGATGCACCTTTTGTTGTCAGTCAATATCTCTACCATCAACTTTCTTTTCCTTAGTTGAATCCCCTGCTCTCATTTCTTCACTGCCCCTCTCATTTTCTTTGTTTCTTTCTTTCTTCTTCTTTTCTTTTTTTCTTCTCTTTTTTTAATTATCATATCTTTAGCCCTTTTTAATTCTATCTTAGCAGCCTTAAAATTCTAATAGCTTTTAACTGACAACTTAAGTTGGTTTGCTTTAGAAA
>CANXYI010865332.1:0-11088 GCA_948208565.1 Hura crepitans
TGAGTTTATTATTGAATGGCTTTCCATTATTTGATTATGAGAGTAGTTGCCGAAGATCTTGGAATGCTTGTTAGTTGAGTTTTGATGTTGAATGGCTCTCGAACTATTTGATCATGGGAGCAATTTTCTTAGATCTTGTGATGTTCTCAGCTTTAAGAAGTAAATAGTTGGATCTTTTCTCTTAAAGTGTGAGGACCACTACACAACACCCTGACTGTCCACCTTGCCTAGGGGAAGCACACGTTATCCCTTCCATTGTTTCCTTGTGTTTTAAAATGATATCATTATTCATATCTTGCCGAAAAAGAACATGTATATGTTGCCGGTCTTTCATCTTTTTCAGGTATGTGAACGCAAGGGACTATTGCATGCTGTGTGTGTATGTGATTTGGTACTTGTATTGCAGGATTGATGAAGAACAGACACCAGAGGATGCTGAAGATGGTCCTCCAGAACTGCTTTTTATTCATGGCGGTCACACAAGTAAAATATCAGATTTTTCATGGAATCCCTGTGAAGATTGGGTAATTGCAAGTGTGGCTGAAGATAATATCCTTCAGATATGGCAGATGGCAGAAAATATATACCATGACGAGGATGATGTGCCTGGGGATGAATCTACAAAAGGTTCTTAAGTGTTCGATTGCTACGCCCCGTGGTCACTCCAGGAGTAAGGATAAAGTGGGGGAACTTTTAATTTTGAAGGTTTTGCTTTTGAATATTTAGGTCTCTGCTGTCCAGTTATTCCGAACCCTGTTTCTGATTCATGTGATCAAGTGGAAGAAGTGTTAATGACAAATTCCTAGAGTCTTTTACCTGTTAGCGGGACTTTGTTTTCGAATTGCACAATGTTTGCAGAGGCAAACGACAATAGTGCCCTGTCTCCTTTTTTCCTAAGCGATCCCTTCTCTATGGACGGCTCAAAGTAGCCAAAATGGTTAAATGGCCTCACTTTTCTAAGAGTGATGCTCCAGCCCTTCGACGAGGACGGGTTAGATTTTTTTTTTTTTACTTTTTCAATCAATAGGCTGTTGAGCACTATCCTTCTAAGAGGGCCGGAATTCAAGCTCTTTCTAGGTCATAAGAGAACCAGTACTTTTCAGGAGATTTCCCTATGCCCCCCGGGAAAATAAATCCTAAGCCAAATTGAAGGGAAAAGGTTAATTTCATCCTCACTCTAGACTCAGACTAACCTGTTCAAAGCAAAACGACTTTCTTAAGCCACAATTGTATTTTAAATCAAATTCTCTATTTTGTTAAAAATAAAGATTTAGCTCAAAATAGCGATATGAATTTTCAGGTACCATAACCCATCGAATTAAATGGATCCAAGCATTTGTAGTAATCGTCAATTTCCTAAAATTCGGCACTAATTTTTTATCTACAATTTACCAACCATCTGTTCTCAGTGCCTATATATGGCTATAAATAACTTGTTCCACTTCCAGCACAAAATACACAAAAGAATAATTAGGGACATTTTTAATACCCAACATTATTCTTCCGACCTCCTCGATGCTGAAACAGTGTAAATTTTTAAATCTTACGAGGGTGAAAAGGTTAGTGAAGTTGTAATTAGGCATTGCTTATATATATAAAAAATAAAGAACTTCAATGAAGGATTGCTCGCAAACATTTTATTTCACAAGAAATCCTTATTCGAACATACAGTAACAAGAATACTGAGGTATCGACCTCATGCATAAAATATGACAAGCTATATTTTAAGAAAACTGTGCCTATATTTTAAGAAACCTGTGCCATAAAAGGCAATAGCGTACAACGGAATCAAACCCAAAAAACATCACCTGGAAAAGGAAATTAACTATCATTAAACACAATCCACATCCGCATGCAAGCAAATGTAAAATTAAAAATCTGGAGATATCATGATTGAACACAATGTGAATAACCCTGCCTGCCAAATCTCTATTATCAAGATAATGTTAGATAGGGCTACCGGGCTTTTGACAAGGTGATCCCCAGACAAATTCACACTAGAGATCAAACATTCTATATTTCATTTCACATCCACTTGATAAATGTTAATGATACTCAATATAGTCGATCTTTGCCAACTTTTCTAAGACCTATCTTGCTTCCACCCGAATAAGGCCTTTGATATGAAGAAAAATCAAAGCAAATGATATCTAGGGAATTCCTCAGCATTAATGTTCAAAGAAAGAAAACAATAAATGCTGTTGCAAATAAGATCATAGACCTGATGATATTACCTTAGCAGATATTCAATGAATCTGGCATAATTGAAACACCTAAACAGCAGCCTGCAAATACCACAATGAAGAAGGGGCAATAAGGAGATGAAATGGTCCATAGTAAATTTAATTGGTTTCTGCTTTTCCAGGCACACAAGTACAAAGAAATGTATATTAAAAGGATTTGTAGGTTTAAAATTACTTTTTTTCAGGGATCCCTCAATTGGATTTGACCAGATGGGACACTTGAATTATTAACTGAAACTTACAGGGACAGTAATATAGAAGACTGAAGCAACAACACCCCGACAGAATTGCATTTTCATAATTCAACCATTCTCAATTGCATAATAATTTTTTCACAAGCTCTCAAGTAGACACTGGACGAATAAACTATGCATTCCATATCTTAAAAGTTTATAATCAGCAATACTGTCTACATAAGGTATACCTTATGTGTCCATAAACAACTAATATTCTGACTTTAACCAATGTGAGTTACTCACTATATAGAGTAAAGAAATCAAAGCTGGATCCAATTCGTTTAAGCCTCTAGTATATTTACTAATAAATGTCATTTATCTCCCAGATTTTGCTTTCCATTCACCACCTCACTCCTACAAGACAGGAAATCTACGACTCTTTACCTTCTCATCTTTTTGGGTAAAAATGGCTTTAACTGCCTCAAAAACCTCCTCAACTGATTTAGTTGCATCAATCTGCAGGTCATCGCATCAAAACATTGGCTAAAAATGAAAATTATATTAAGAACAAGTAAATAATGCACAAAAGACATTACCTTCCGAACTTTCCCCTTGGATTCATAGTACTCAATCACAGGGATACTAGACTCAAGAAAAACTTTAAACCGCTTCCTTATTGTCTCTATATTATCATCTACTCTTCCCTTCTCAGAAAAATAAAAGATATATCAAGACATAAAATAATACTATCGAACCAAAAAATAACACATTCTCTTATGCACACACAAGCAATGTAACATATGAATGCACGTACACAAACAAGCAAAGAAATCATTTGTCTAACCTGGTTCCTACTTAAAAGGCGTCTCTCCATTTCTTCCTCAGAACAATCAAAGAACAAAACAAATTCTGGCACAATCTTGGTCTGCATAAAAATCATATATTGAGCAACCAAATAATGAACCAGAATATTTAATAACAATGGAATTTATTTTCTTTGTTTTTTAATGAAATTAAAAGAATCACTAAAAGCAAAACTAGAGAACTTATTCACAGAATAGAAAATATACAATACAATAAACATACACCAAGAAAGCATTTTTTTCCCTTGTGGCAAAACTTAGTTATAATGATTAAGTGACCCCCCCTAAATCCTTTGCAAACTATTCAAAAAATAAGAAGTATAGACAACTAAATTTTCCATTAATCAGCATAAAAGCATGTACACCTTCAACACCACACCCCACCTTCAACTGAACCTGCTTCCATCCACAGAAAAAAATCAGAGAACCTCACATAACTTCCTAAAAAAGAACACCATCTAAACAAAGCAATAATGAATTCAGGTATTGATTTTTCCTCTATATGTAGAATGCAAGCACTGCTTCCGAAAAAGACTAGTATGTACATATTCATTTGGAGCCAAGGGCATTAAAATCAACATGGAAATGAAGAATCACATAGAAAACTTACAACAGATTCAAAAGCCGCACGATTTTCCTCATTACGAGGAAATCCGTCGATCAAAAATTTGTCATTGCCACTTTCCTGCATTGCTTTTTGAAGAAGCTTTATTGTTACCTCCGAAGGCACAATCTTACCCTCCTTAATCATGTTCTGAATCATGGTTCTGTGGCCCAGAAGGAACAAAGTCTTCTTATTTTGCAATTAAAAAAAAATCCAGAATCCAATTATTACAATGTAGATGCTCAAGATAAAACAGTTTCTAAAGATAGGCACTGAACCATGTAAACAATTAAACACTTTATAGACCCAAGCAATCATGTTCCAAGAATTAATCTCAGTAGATGATCCATATCCAGCCTGTGGAACACACAGGAATGTTCCAGAAAAATTTGCAAGCAACGTCCACAGACCTTTTTAGCTATTTTGTGGTATTCAAGTATAGTTCATGGAAACTCGCAGATTCAAAGCTAAATTAGTTAAAGTCATGTCATCGGGTCTGTGGACATGTAAGCATATATGCATACCCATTCTCAGACCCAGACTTGATTTCTGCTCGAAGAAGGTCTCCAGCACTGAGATGAGTATATCCAAAGTTCTGGACAATATTTGCACACTGTGTACCCTTTCCACTGCCTGGTCCACCTGATAACCAATAAAATAAATAAATAAAATGTCAACTACATGATACAGGAAATGAATGTTTACATTTCCAAACAACGTAATCATAAAGGCAAAATATACCAAAAGAATTTTAATAAATCAAAAGTAAATTATTACAGCAAACTGGCTCACCCAAAACAAAAACAACCGTAGGCTTCTTCTCAGCTATGTTTCCGTTTTCCTCCTGCAGCCATTATATAAATCATTATTTGACTGAATAAAGAAACCTCAGCTGAATTTAATTAACAGTAAATAGCAATCTGTTCAAATAATATCCTCTATTACTGGTTGGTTAAAAAAATAGAGCAGTAAATAAATTCCCTCTGTTTTTTATTCCTCTTGTTTCAATGCAGTTAGTCAGTTTCCACTAATCCTCCACAATTAATTTCAATTTCTTTTTTAATTCACTTGAAGTTCATATTAAAGGTTCTGTCCTCATAGGACTTCTGTTACCATATAGCTAGTTACTTCCCACTTGATATAAAATTGTATACTTATGTAATAGCATATCTGATAACAGATAACAGAAATTATGTGGTTGGCTCAAGTTGCATTGAAAAGTTACCTTTCTAGCAACTTCAACAGAAGTTTCCATGAGTATAATTAACTAAACGTTCCCAATATTACCTGGAAAAACATCAAGATATAAAGTGATTTAAGTATTGCATTCTGCATAGCCTAAAAAATTATTTCAGTTGGGCAAAGAGGTAAAATAAAAACTGAGGCAGTCCAAGTCGGTCAAATGAAAAATTGACTAAGACATTCTGAATAAAAGATGTAATAACATTCAATAAACGCCTTGATATAGTTTTGTCAAGCAAAGTCTTACACGCTTTCCACATGAACAAGGTGTATACAGCAATTTCCACATAAATATAAGAGAAACGCACAGTTAGCGTAATGGATAGTACACAAACGCTCTAGAAATGATTTGATTAAAAAGAATTGTAGATTCGATTATAAGTAGATCCAATTCTGATAACCATATTCCAAATAAGACCGAAGCATACTACACAATAATAAACTTGATCTAAAAGAAAAAGCAAAATGAGAAAATAAAGATCCAACCTAAATTACATTAGAAAAAGGGAGGGACATTAAGTTCTGCGCTGCTCAAGGAAAAAGAATAATAATGGAGAGATCTCCAGATTTTTAAATATCTGGAGACGTCTGAGCTAAAAGAAATATGAATTCCACGAAAAAAAGAGAGAATTTTATGAAAGCCTTCCATGGATGGAAATTTGTTTTATTTTCCCAGAATGTATCCTAATTTTTGGCTTGATTCGACAGGCAAAAGGATTAAGAAGTAGCACTAAATCTACAGAAACGAAATATAAATTAGTTTACAGATAGGAAGAGAAGATTGGGGAAATAGGAGATCCCAGGCATACCTTAAGAGAGAGGCCCTGAGAGAGCGTGCGAAGGTAGATTAAACTCCTAAAGAGGTGGTGGGGAAATTGAAGAGAAATTTGTGCATTAAATAGGGGAAGCCTAGCGTGGTTCAGCATAAGGGGTGCTTTCCCTGTCATCCGGTGAAAATTTCACTGGTTTACTTCCTTTTTTTTTTCTCAACATTTTTACATGAGTATTAATCTTGTGCGCTTCTGTAAATGGTGTGCATGTGTCAGATCTGTTGGATCAAAATCTGCATTCGATCCAATGGGTCTTATGTATGCGCACCAAATATACATATGCACAGACTTATACCCTTGATTACGGATTTTGAGCTATTTTTTCAAAGAAATAAAATTTTTTTTTATCTCACCTCCAATATTTCTCTCCACAAACACTGTATTGAGATCATTTTATAAAATTCTATATTAAGAAAAATTGGTGGCTCCAAAATTTTTAAAAATTAATCAATATTATTATTAAACTTAAATAAATTTAATGTTTTGTAAATTAACCAATAAAAAATATATTTTACATATACACTTAAGAATTTAAGTTAAAAGATGAAAAAAAATCTCAAGATTAGAGATATTGCATCAATGATTTGATTTAGTAAGTGTACGGAACTAAAATAATTAAAAATCAAATTAATTAAAAGTTAAATAATTGAATTGTATATGAATTGAATTAACTAAAAGGAATATATCGATTCTGTTCGATTTTTAATTTAGTTCAAATTTAATAACATCATATATCCAATCTATATATACGCTTAAAATTTTTAATTATATCACTAAAAATTATTTTAAATGATTGATTCTATTTTTTTTATCGTTCATAATCAAAACAAATAAAAAATCTAATTATTTAAAATTTAAAATCAAAAAATTGAATAATTAAATTAAATAATTTGTTTGAGTATTTATATTAAAATTTTTTAATTCATTTATTTAAAGATAAATATGCCCGTTCATGGTTATAGATATTAACATTTATAATCAATAATGTAAGCGAAAAAGTACAATTTCGTTTTTAATGTTTGTTTTGGAGATATATTTTTTTCATCAAGTTATTTTTAGAACAAAAATATCCTTATAATTATTAAAAATAATGTTAAAATGACTTTGTAAATGTTAACAAATATAAGCATTTTAATACCATTTTTAATAGCTGTATAAATATTTTTACATAATTTTCAATCACTGTAGGTAATATTTATGTGCATGTGTGAGAATATTGTTCAATGAAATTAGTTTTAGACTTTTATCATATTTTCTATCCACTTACTTCTAACTTAAAAAAAAATGTGTTATATATAGCCCTAAGCTTTTTATAACACTCGAAAAACTATGAATAGTACATAGGGGTCGTGAATAGTGACTTCTGAGATATAATCAAGATTATCTTACTGCTCAAAAGTACAAGTGGTAAACATAATGTGAGTGCAGTTCGGCACAAAATTGAGGACATTTGGATAGTTAATGACTAATAATAAGTATGTTCGTGAATAGTATTTTTTGAGGTGAATAATATTTTTTCAAGATCCGGGTTATACTAATGTTACAGGATGAAAGCATTAATTATAAAATAATTTTAGATAAAATTTGAAATGAAAATAAAATTATTAAGATGGTTAAAAACATAAATGAAGTTTTATAATAATGTATTATGAATAATAACACAATTAAAGTTGAGCTGTAAAATATTTTATTCTTACTTAGATGGACTAGGGATGTCACATCTTGATACTCAAATATTCTATAGAACCAAATGGAAGTGGAATTGGAATTTTTAAAGATAATGAGAATTTTATAAAAATTAAATAAGAATAAAAATATTGATTTTATTCGATTTTTCTTTGTTTTTGAGCACGAAATTTTTGGGACTTTTAGGTATTATTACAAGTGAATTATTGGGATTTTAGAATATGTTAATTGATGAATGATCTAGAGAGTATTAATTTAAGATGGATATAAAGAGGGATTTTTAGGCCAAATAAATATGGCCTTTGGATTGTAAGTTGGATTCATCATAACCCTTGATTTGAGGGATTATAAAAGGTCAATAATGGATTTTGAGGTAGCCAAAAATAGTTCCATCTTCCTCTTAAAGAGAGCCGGGACCTCTCCCTTTCCTTTCTCCTCCATTTTTTTTTCACCTAAGCTCTCGTTTACTAAGGTTAAGCCCCCAATTTTTTATTTAAACTTTATCTAAGATTATTTTAAAGCTTGATTATGGAGTTAATTATCAAGGTCAAAGAGCAATTTTAAGGATAATGAGGAATTTGAGTCTTAGATGAATATTGACCAAGTATTGGATAAGTTATTTTTCTTGAGTTTTGATTTTTTGTAGTGTATTTGGAATCCAATAGAGTTCTTTAAGGTCAAATTGATTTTTGGAGGCTTATGATATTTATTGTGAATTTTTTTATGCATGAACCTATTATGTGAGTTGGAGGAAGAAAGAGAAAAGGCAAAGATAAAGCTTCTTGAGGTTTGAAGGATTATTTTAGGACCAATTGACTAAGTGTATCTAAGATATTATGCTTAAATCTATTTATGTGTGAGTTAAAGTATGAAATAAATGCAGTTAGTGTATGGAATTAATTTGAAATGATGTGTAAAGATGAATGCTAGTTGAATTGTAGTTAACACATACTTATGGATGATGTTAATCTTAGTCGAAAGAGATATGTAGGGGAAATTAAGTGTATGTTAATAAAATTTATGATGTTTGCATGATAAGATACTAGGTTACGATAAATGCGGTTTATAATGTAAAATAGAAAACATTTGGTCTTGAAGGCATATTTTTGGGATAGATAGTGATTATGTGATGCTAACCTGTGATCTTAAGTCATGCTAAGTTAAGTGATGTAACCTTATAAATGGGTTAGAGTTATGGCTGAACTAATATTGGTAATTGAGGAAATGATTATATGTGGTTATAATGTTCTTTTTACTTATGTGCCTATGGTTTAAATATAAAGAATCATGGTCATAATTGATGTTTTAAATAAAGGATACATAAGTGTATTACCACGTCAGATAAGGGTTAGAAAAGAAATGAGTTAATATGTGTGAGCATGATGTGTGTTAGAATGAGCAATACGCTATGCATGGAGTGTGCACTCTTGTATGCTAGCATGTAATTGAGTTAGAGATATCTAATGCTTGAATGATCTAACCTATGATGAGTACCTAAGTTGGCCAAATTCATTGAGGTATGAAAAAAAAATTATGAGAGGTAAGTAGTGTACATTTTTGCCATGTCACAAAGATTGGTATTGGCATTAGCTAAAATAAATTATGGAAATGATGTATGTTCTAAAAATGAATATGATTATGATGTGAATGAGTACATAAGTATACTTATAATGACATGTTTTAATCTTGAGTCATGAAAACTTTAATTATATGATTATGTAATTGTAAGGTAAGGCTCAAACTTAAAATGATTATGTGTAAATGATTATGAGGGTCATAATATATGAAAGATCTATTTTGTGATAATTCACATGTTGGCTAAATCTATCAAAGCATGGTAATGAGATATGATATGTGATGTCTGTTAGTCTATAAGTTATATGAGGTGACATCTGTTAAAAGTGGATTATGAAAATGATGCATGCATAGAGATGAGTATAGTTATATATTGGACGTGTATACATATTCCTAATAGGGGAAATGTGGGTGCTTAAAGCATTTATAAGATGGATATGTAAAATGCAAAGTAAAAATGGAATTCAAAGTGATTTCAAATTAATATGCTTGTGATATTAATGATGTATGAAATATGATGTTCATATAAGTAAAATGATAAAGAATCTTAGTTACCAAGTTTGGTCATTCGTTGGTCAAATGACTTATAAAACTTACATAAATCATTTTAAGTATGTGAAATTTAACAAATAATGATGATGGCCCATATGAGTTAGACAACCTAGTCTGGATAGGTTGATCGGTTAATTAGGGATTGATAACAGTTGCTAGGATACTTCGGTGCCTGTTTATGTGGGTGTAACTACCGTGTAAGGTTCGTAGGACTATTGCACATATATCATGCAGGTGCAGCTGCCGTGTAAGGTCCATAAGACTACTGCACATACCTATGTGGGTGCAGATGCTGTAAGGTCCACAAGACCACTACACAATTAAGTATAAACAATGAATTGAGCATGAGAATTAGAATAACATGGGAAGGTAATTAAATTAAATAATGATAATAAGAATGAACTCAGGTTGTTATATGCATCTATTGATCTATAAAAATGGTTTTATGCATGACCAAACATCACTATAAAAGCACTAATAGATGTAGGATTTATATGATTGGTACATGATCTAGATTAAGATGTATAAAAGCACTCATATGTAATTTTGTTAAAGGCTATGGGCCTCATTTGTATCAAAGATGTTTATAAAATCTTAAGTATGGGATGTATGTGTGTGTGTGTGTGTGTATATATATATATATAATGATGATGATGATGATGTATGGTTGTTTGAAATTGAATTATGATGTTAAGATAATGTACATATGATTGGTATGTTTGAGTTGGGTAGATGTTGGATAAAGTCCTGTTCAACTGATCGGTTCAGTCCAGACCCAAACCGAAATTTTCATGAGGATTGAACCGAAAAAATTAATTTTTTATAGAACCGAACCAAAAAAACTGAAATTCTATATATTTTTTATTTTTTTATATATAAAACCCTAAAGACGACTCTGTTTTATCTCAAAATGACGTCATTTTAATAAGTTCGATCGGTTCGGTTCTTTTTATTTTTATCCTTCAAGAACCGAACTGATTAAATCGAAATTACTTTACAGAACCAAACTGAAAAAATGAGAACCGAAAAAATCGAACCAAATAGATCAAATTGTCAAAATTTCGATTCAATTTTGCATAGGCTTAGTTGGATATGTATGTTTGAGATGATCAGAAGGATCATAGTGGTTTGTGATGTAATGTTTGAATATATAGAAGTGCTTTCTTTGTAAGGCACTATTCACATGGGAATAGTGTCATCGATACAACTGTCATATTACTGAATTTTTGACACAATAATTTTTCGAATAGTTTAACCTTTAAGTTGTTATGTTAAGTAATATGATTGATGGATTTAATTCATATGAGTTTTAAGTAA
>CANXYI010865492.1:0-14010 GCA_948208565.1 Hura crepitans
ACATTAATATTTTGTTTCATACACTGCAAGAAAATAAGTACTTAATGATATTTTTAAATCACATTTAATGACACTTTTTAGTGTCATCATCAATTTACCAACCTTTTAAAAAGCATCGTAACAAGTGTTGTTAAATGAGGCATCAGCTTTTCATCTTATGACGCAAAGTGTCTTGCGTTGATAAGTTTGACTTACTAATGCTTTTTATAAATGTCATTAAATGGACAATGCTTTTTAAATAAAGCATTAGCCTTTAATCTTATGACACAAAGGCCTTGCGTTGGTAATTTATATTTGCTGACACTTTGCATAAGTGTTATTAAATAGACAACGCTTTTCTTTAAAAAACATCCCTACATTTACAATGCTTTGCTCAATATAACATCTCTAAATTCAAAACACTTCTTATGAAAAAGCATCTCTATACATATGACAATTTTTTTAAAAAATCGTCAATAAATACAAGACATTTTTAACAAATAAATGTCTCTAATTTATAGATGCTATTTTATATAAGCGTTCTTAATAGTTCAACCTTTTTTAAAAAGCTTCATAAATTCATTTTTATAAGTGTCTAAAAATTAACAACGCTTTTATAATTAGTGTTTGTTAAAAAATGACGCATTGTATAAATAGCATCTACAAGTAACACAATTTTTTTTAACTATGTTCCAAAATGCATGCTTCTATTTTTTGTCAATTTGATTTTTTTTTTTTGTATTTTTGAATTGTATATTATTAGTTTTTTCCTACATCATATAAAAAAAATAAAAAATTACAAAAGTTATAAATAATTAAGAAATTAAAATGTATTAATAAGGTTATATATTTGGTTACAAAATATAACATATCTAAAATGAATAAAAGTATAATAGTTGTATAAATTCTAAAATATTTAAAAGCATAATAGTTCTAATAGTTATATCACTGTATATATACTATCTATTAACTAAAATAACAACTTCAAACACCTTTATATCCCAAAACTCCATGATTTGTCTTACACATAAAATAAAAATAAAGTCAGAATAGATAATATACTACAATAATACAAGAAGTTCAAATAAAATTTTGATAGCATCTCTTTATAAATAAGACTAAATCTCCTATAAATAAATTGTAAATCTAAGTTTTTTTTTTATAATGAAAACTAAAATCAGTCATTACAATGTGACAACTTAAGCCTACAATTCATAATTTCCATCCATCATGCCTAAATTCAAAAAATACAACATGCTTTAACATTTTAAATAACTCCTAACAATCACAATTTTTTGAAATATATCAGTCACAAACATCACAACAATAATCACAGGTTTATAAAATTTCTATATACATCACACACATTCTCAAATACTAGTTAAAGTTGTTTATACATATGTTTTTAAAACATATGTACAATGCAGGTTAGGCCCATCCTTTTCTATTTAAGAGTGCTTCAATATACATACATCAAGTAACCATACTCAAAACAACTTTGTACCAAAAAATGATCTTCTCGCAAAAAGTCTTCTAATTTGAGGCTATATACAATCCCTCTTGCCTTAACCTATGCATCGTATAAAAACAACACGTTAAGCAATTGCTTAGTAATGTATTTGAAATAACTTATGTTTACATACATAAATTCACATACAGATATAAAACATGCGAGTGAATGAATCCATATACATATATTCCTTATCATATGTGTGGTGGATACAAGGTGCATCAATTGTGCCAATCATAATAGACAGTGTATTCCATACATTTCCATAACCATACTAATGTAATAAACATATCACTATATCTTCACATATAATCCCATATTCAAAACAAGATTATATCGTCGTGTTCAAATCAATGTTATCTCATTTCATTCCCATACCTAAAAGATAATAATTCAATACTGGATATCAGGATCCTAATCAGAATAATCATATACATCATGTGTAGTGGCCCACATTTTAGACCCTACGATGGCTGCACCCATTTGATTGCCTAAAAGCCAAATGTAAGTGCTCGCAAGCCAAATGATTGTGCAATGGCCTTATATACGCTACGATGACTGCACCTACCTGATTAGACACCGTGGTACCCAACAATTGTTATCTATCCCTAGTTGATTAATTAACCTATCCAATCTAGATTGTCTAATCGTATAGGATGCTGTCTTATGTTGCTATGTTCGCATGTATTTAACCATTTATACTACCACATTTTGGCAATGATACTCAAATATTGCCTTGTTAACCAATTGCACATAACTGACCATTAGGTCAACTCAAATCACATGACACATCGGCATTCCCAAGTCAGACACATATGATAACAACCAATTGTTATATCAAACTCATTTTTATCATGCAAATGTTCATGTTTTACCCTTATGATAACACATACATTATTACTCGTTATTAAACGATGATGGACATTTTAAGTCCTAATTCAACAAGTCACTGAAATCAATAGCAATGTAAAGCAAATGTGCATCATTTATGACCAAACATATTATCAATTAATTAGTTTCACAAAATGCACCTCCTAGCATATTACACATACACACTTTTTATATGAAATTCTTTATGTAATGCACAAATTAATCCGAATACACTTACAACGGTCGCCGAATACACTGAGAATCATCACTCACTGCTTCTCCTTCTCTTTATTTGAACACATAATATACATAATGTTCAAAAATTCGTATAAAATCAACTGTAATTTGAAACTGAAAATCGATGTTTATACAGTTACTACTGGTCCTTGAGGCACATCATAAAAAAAATAAAAACTTGAAAAAACTCATCGGAACCAGCCTTGGTAACTATTCACATATATATTGAAATAAGAAATCTCCACGATTTTTCTTGAAATTTATGCCAAAATAGAGGTTACAGGACTACGTAGGCACAATTTATGTTAAAAAGGGAGAAAATAGGCTTAAATTGAAGAAAAATGAAGAAAATGCAGGGGGAGAAGGCCTTGAAGGCATTAGCCATGAAGGAAAGGAGTGGGAAGATGAAATTGCTAAATGCCAAAATTGCCTTTTATACTTATTAAAAACTATATTTTTCTCCCTTTTTCCTTTAAAAATTCACAGAAATTAATCCATAAGCCTGAAAATTCTTGAATTTTATCAAAAAATCATAAATGCCTTATTTTACATACTCCTAAAATTTCAGCCCAAAGTTCCAAGAATATCAATAAAAATCACAATTTTTAATATTATGTAATTTTCAAAAAATACTTCTTGATCTCAAAAAATTCTAATTCTAGTTCCATTGGACTAGCTAGAACTTTTAAGTGTTAGATTGTACCATTTTCAGGTCAGTTTTAGGAAAAATAAAATATTTTATAGTTCTGCTTTCACTATGGCATTATTCACACAGCACCAGTGTGAAAATTTTAACTCTCTTAATGACTTCATTTTCGCTTGAAACTTCACCCTTAATTTTTTTTATAATTAATACTTCTATCTAGCAATGTTAATATCACCAGGATCTTCGGATTACCGAACATTCCTATGAAAGTACTATTCATAAATTAGTAATTTTTGAGGCATTACATTTTTTCCCTCTTAAAAGAAATTTCATCCTCAAAATTACCTAATATGAATAGTTGTGGAAACTGTTCTACCATTTGATCCTCTCTTTCCCATGTAGCTTCTTTGATACCATAATGTCTCCATAAGACTCTTACAAGAGGCACCGACTTACTCTATAACTCTTTCACTTCGTTAGCCAAAATCTTTACTTGCTCTTCTTTATATGACAGCACATGTGTAGGATCTTATATGTATCTCCTGAGCATAGATACGTGGAACACATTATGTATCTGCTCAAGTTCAGGAGGCAAAGCTAGTCTGTAAGCCACTGGTCCCACTCGCTCTATAATTTCATAGGGGTCAATGAACTACGGACTCAGCTTTCCCTTCTTGCCAAATCTCAACACCTTTTCCATGAAGATACCTTAAGAAACACCTTGTCTCCCACATCATATTGAATATCCTTCCTTTAAGATCTGCATATGACTTCTATCGATCTGACACTACTTTCAACCTATCTTTGATGATTCTCACTTTCTCTTATGCATCTCTAATCAAATCTAATCCCATAAGCTTATACTCGCTCAACTCACTCTAACTCAAAGGAGTCTTACATCTTCTTCCATATAAGGCTTCATAAGGAGCCATGCCCAAGCTCATCTGATGACTGTTATTATAAGCGAACTAAGCTAAGGAAAAATAGTGATCCCATTTTCCTTTAAACTCGATTGTATAGCTTCTTAACATGTCTTTAGGCACTTGGATGACTCTATCTAACTAACCATCCATCTATGGATGAAATACCGCACTGAAACTAAGTCAAGTACCTAAGGCATTATAGAGTTTCCTCCAAAATCTTAATGTAAATCTAAGGTCTCGATTAGAAATAATAGATGACGACAAGCCATACAATTAAACAATCTTATTAATATATAGCTCTATAAGCTTCTCTAAAGAGAAATCCACCCTGACTGGTATGAAGTGTGCTGACTTTGTCAATCTATCAACCACTACCTAGATTAAATCACATTTACTTCTTGTCATTAGTAGCCCAACTACAAAATCTATAGTGACTCGATATTGCTACAGGTTGAAGCAACCTAGATAGAACCTAGTGCTCAGCCTTAACTTGCTAACAAGTAAGGCATCTGGGCATATACTCAGTTACATCTCTCTTCATATTGGACCACCAATAAGCTATCTTTAAATCTTGATACATCTTGTTACTATCAGGATGCATCGCATATAGGGCATTATGTGTTTTTTACAGAATCTACTGTCTCAAATCTCCCACATCTGGTATATAAAGTCGATCATTATAAAATAAATAGCCATTATCTTTGATCTTAAACTCGAAAGACTTCCCCTCTTGAGTCGCACTTATAATACTGAAAAGCCTATGATTATCCTTCTAAGCCTCTTTCACATGTTGTAGCAAACTAGGATTCACTTGCAATTCTAGTAGTAAACCTCTATCATCCATCATCTATAATTTAACATTCATAGCTTACAAAGCTGATATGAATTTTTTGCTTAGAGCATCTATTACCACATTGGCTTTCCTTAGATTATAATTAATAAAGTAATCATAATCCTTTATTAACTATATCCATCTCCCTTGTCTGAGGTTAAACTCTTTTTGTGTGGAAAGATACTTCAGACTCTTATAATCAAAGTAAACATAACATTTCTCTCCGTAGAGATAATGCCTCCAAATCTTCAGAGTAAAACCACTGCTGCAAGCTCCAGATCATGTGTCAAATAATTCTTCTCATGTGGTCTCAACTATCTAGATGCGTAGGCAACAACATTGTTTTCTTGCATAAGCACGCATCCCAATCCATTCAGTGAAGCATCACTTTAGATAACAAAATCTTTCCCTGATTTTTGTTGTACTAGAATTGGAGCTTCTATCAACATTTTCTTAAGCTTTTCAAAGCTTTCTTGACACTTGTCTTCCTAATCAAACTTAATGTTATTTCTCAAAAGATGTGCCATAGAGGTAGCAATTAAAGAAAACCCCTTGACAAACCTCCTATAGTAACCATCTAAACCTAAGAAACTCCTAATCTCTATGGTATATCTAGGTGGTTTCTACTCTATTACAACCTCAAGTTTACTGGGATCCACTCTTATGCCATCTACTACAATGATGTGTCCTAGAAAAGACACCTCATCTAACCAAATTTCGTACTTACTAAGCTTGGCATAAAACTTCTTATCTCTCAGCTTCTGTAGAACATTCCTTAAATATTGCTCATGATTATCTAGGTTCTTGGAATAAACAAAGATGTTATCTTCATCAGATCCATAGATGCTGCTGGAGCATTACTAAGCCCAAATGGCATTACCAAAAACTTATAATGACCATATCTTCTTCTGAACGCTGTCTTCTACACATCAGTTTCATTAACTCTCAATTGGTAATAGCTAGACTTAAGATTAATCTTGGAGAAGACACCTGCTCCTCTCAACTGATCAAACAAGTTATCTATCCAAGGCAATGGATACTTATTCTTGATAGTCACCTTATTTAACTGCCAATAATCCACACATAATCTCCGAGATCTATCCTTCTTCTTGATAAACAAAATCGATGCTCCCTAAGGTGAAACACTCAGTCTAATGAAGCCCTTATCTAGTAATTCCTCTAACTACACTTTTAACTCCTTCAGCTCAGTAGGAGCCATCCTATAAAGAGTTATGGATACTGGTGCTGTACCAAGCAACACCTCAATCCCAAACTTAACCTCTCGTTTTGCTAGTAAACTAGGTAGCTCAGCTGGAAACACATCCTCAAACTTCGATACTACTGGTATCTAGCTTATTTTTGGCTTTATCTTGCTAGTATCAATCATGTGAGCTAAATAAGCTTGACAGCCTTTCCTTATCAATCTCTTCACTACCATTGCTAATATCACATTAGACATGCTGTCCAATCTCTCCCTAACCACTATAACTTCTGACCCATCATTAGATATAAGTGTGCTTCTTTAGTGCAGTCCAAAATTATATGATGCGTGGACAACCGGTCTAGGTCCAAAATTAGGCCAAACTCATCGAAAGGTAACTCAATGAGATTGTCTACAAACTTAAATCCTTGTACTGATAAGGGACAATCCTTATAAACTTTATTGATTATGACATATTGCCCTATTGGATTATTGACTCTAATATTAATATCAAGCATCTCTGACCCTAGCCCCCTTATCTTATGCCTATGCAATGCATATATAAGAGTGAGTGGAACCCGAGTCAATTAAAGCTAAAGCAGGTAAATCAAAAAGTTGAAATGTACCCGTTATGACATCCGTTATGTCCACATCATCTCTGGCCCTAATTGTATATTGTCGAGCTGGTGCTTTACCTTCTGCCTTATCTTTTTTATTACCTCTAGCTCTATCTCCTGCATCCTTCTAGTCTCTCTTCTGAGATAAACCCGTAGGCTTGGTAAGACAATACCGAACAAAGTGACCTTTTAAGGCACAACCCTAGTATACACCTGGCATCGTAGTCTAGCACTTACCCTAATTTCTCTTACCATAATACTCACATTATGGCATTGATAGAAATCTAGTAGTAGATTTAGGAGTCCCTAACATCTATGTCTACTGTCTAGACTATGTTTTTTACCTTTAACCTAACTTCTTAGTCTGATATTGCCTCTGACTCTATTGAGGTCTAGTTTGATCACTTTTAAGTTTCTTGTCTACTACAGGTGTAGAACTACCCTGTCCCTGACTAGAGGTCCTCTTCGTCTGATAACTATCTATTTTCTCTCTCAACTTCTGAACCATCTCCACAAAATGACATACAATAATCAAAGCTAAAAAATCCCTTATTTTTATAAGGAGGATCTACTGCATAACATCCAAATTCATGCCTATCTTAAACCTTTTACACCTATCTTCCTCAGTAGCCATCACTACCTTAACATATTTGCTAAGTGTCACAAATTATTTCTCACACTTAGATATAGACCTCTATCTCAGACCCATAAACTCTTGCCTCTTTAAGTCAAGATAATGTTTAGTGATGTATTTCTTTTTGAATTCCTCAAAGAAGAAACCTAAGTCAAATCTGCTACAATTATGTGTTCTATGATGGTCTACCAACAATTCAAAGCCTCATTAGCTAACAATGTTGTGGCACAAACTACATACTCTTCCTAAGTACAACCCAATTGTTGCATAATTCTCAGAGTTTAATCTATCCAGTACTCTGCTCTGCTTAACCCATCCTCTAACTCTCCCTTGAATAACTGGGCTCCATTCTTTAACAATCTCTCCAGATAGGTCTGATAAAAGACCTTCAGTTCTTGTTGTACTGGTGGTGGTGGTGGTGCAGGATGCACTATAATAATAACAACAGTAGCAGCAGTAGCCACCACAATTGCCTACCTAACTGAATCTAATATCTCAGATAGCCAAATTGGCTAACCATAAAATCTCTATGCTACATGACCAACATCACTCCTCATAACACACTTGACCCTAACGGCCTTTGGTCTAATAATAGTCAAAAAATGGCTCTCGACCTCTTCCTCATCAATCAGTGTAGACTGACTCATCTTAGATCTATAGGTAAGGGAAACAAATTGTAAGCCTTAATAAGTATAATTACATGATGTATACTTTCAAATATTAAGCATTCTTATATAACCCATATATATATATAAAGGAATGCCTAAATTAGAGCTCTAATACCACCAAATGAGACACCTATTAGCCGATCCGATCGCCGCACTCGAATAAGGCATGTGCATACAATTGGTATCTGATCTCACGATCATGTTTTAATGAAACAAATCTTACTTTTAAAATCATGTATTACATGCAATAGTTGTTAAAAATATGAAAAATCAAAAATCTTTTTCATCGGTTCACTATTTGGACCTTGTGCTAAAAATTTCAGCAACATAATGGCTATGTGCATAAACCCCAAATAGAAACCTATCAAATAAAGACTTCTATAATACATCGGCTCAAACCAACATTCTCTGGGTCCATCTAACCCTCTAACATAAACTCATCAGTCACAAGCACCACAACAATAATCATAGGTTTATAAAATTTTTGTATACATCACACACATTCTCAAATACTAGTTAAAGTTATTTATATAGACATTTTTAAAACATATGTATAATGCAGGTTAGACCTATCCCTTGCTATATAAGAGTGCTTCAATATACATACATCAAGTAACCATACTCAAAACAACTTTATACCAAAAAATGACCTTGTCACAAAAAGTCTTCTGATAGGCTATGTATAATCCCGCCTACCTTAACCTACGCATTGTATAAAAATGACACACTAAGCAATTACTTAGTGGTGTATTCAAATTAACTTATGTTTACATACATATATTCACATATAAGCATATCAAATGTATATATATGTTAACAGATATAAAGCATATGAGTGTATGAATCCATATACATATATTCCTTATCATATGTGTCATGGATACAAGGTGCATCAATTGTGCCAATCATAATGGACAGTGTATTCCATACATTTTCATAACCATAATGATGTAATAAACATATCATTGTATATTCATATATAATCCTATATTCAAAACAAGATAATATCAACATGTCTAAATCAATGTTATCTCATTTCGTTCCCATACTTAAAAGACAACAACTCAATACTAGATACCGGGATCCTGATTAGAACGATCACATACATAATGTGCAATGGCTTATATTTTAGACCCTACAATGGTTGCACTCGCCTGATTGCCTAAAAGCCAAATGTAAGTGCTTGCAAGCCAAATGATTATGCAGTGGCCTTATAAACCCTAAGACAGATGCTCCTACCTGATTAGGCACCATGGTACCCTAGCAGCTGCTATCTATCCCTAGTTGACTGGTTAACTTATCCAATCTAGGCCATCTAATTGTATGGGACACTATCTTATGTTGCCATGTTCTCATGTATTTAACCATTTATACTTCCATATTTTGGCTATAATACTCAAATATTGTCATGTTAACCAATTGCACATAACTGACCATTAGGTTAACTCAAATCACATGACACACCGGCCTTCCTGAGTCAGACACACATGATACCAACCAATTATTATATCAAACTCATTTTTATCATGCAAATGTTCATGTTTTACTGTCATGCTAACACATACATTATTACTTGTTATTAAACGATGATGGACATTTCAATTCCTAATGCAACAAGTCACCGAAATCAATAGCAATGTAAAGCAAATACGCATTATTTATGACCAAACATATTATCAATTAATCAATTTCACAAAATGCACCTCCTAACATATTACACATACACAATTTTTATATGAAATTCTTTATATAATGCATAAATTAATTCGAATACACTTACAACATTCACCGAATACACCGAGAATCATCACTTGTTATTTCTCCTTCTCTTTATCTAAACACATAATATACATAATGTTTAAAAATTCATATAAAATTAACCGTATCTTGAAACTGAAAATCGACTTTTATACAGTTACTATTGGTCCTAATGTATATTATAAAAAAATAAAAACTCAAAAAAACTCACCAGAACCACCCTTAGTCACTGTTCACATGTATCTTGAAATAAGAAATCTCCATATTTTTTTTTGAAATTTATCCCAAAATCGAGGTTACGGGACTACATAGGCACTATTTACGGTGAAAACGGGAGAAAACATGCTTAAATTAAAGAAAAATGAATAAAATATGGGGGAGAAGGCCTTGAAGGCATTGGCCATGAAGGAAAGGAATGTGGAAGATGAAGTTGCTAAATGCCAAAATTGCCTTTTATACTTATTAAAAAAATATATTTTTCTCTCTTTTTCCTTCGAAAATTCATAGAAATTAATTTGTGAGTGTAAAAATTCTCAAATTTTTCCATAAAATCCTAAGTGCCATATTTACATGCCCCTAAAATTTCAGCCCAAATTTCTAAGAAAATCTATAAAAATTGCAATTTTTAATATTACGTAATTTTTAAAAAAATGTTTTTTGATCTCGATAAATTCTGGTTCCAGTTCCATTAGACTAGTTAGAATTTTTGAGTGTCAAATTGAGCAAAAATAAAATATTTTATGATTATACTTTCACTACAGTGCTATTCACGCGGCACTAGCTTGAAAACTTTAATCTCTCTTTTAACCATCTTAACGACTTCATTTTTACTCAAAACTTTACCCTTAATTTTTTTTATAATTAATATTTTCATCTAGCAATGTCAATATCACCTGAATCTCTGGATTATCGAACACTCCTATGAAAGTAATATTCATAAATTAGGGATTTTCGAGGCATTACACGTTCTATAACGACCTAAAAATTTGACTCTCGTGAATAGTACTTTCCCGAGATGAATAGTGTTTTTCGAGACCCGAGTCACACTAAGCATACCAACAAGAAGTATTAATTACAAGAGAATTTTGGATAAAGTTTGAAGGCAATGCGAAGTCGTTCGGATGGTTAAAAATGCTAATTAAGATTTTACGGCAGTATCATATGAATAATGCCATAAGCAAAGCTAAACCGTAAAATAAATTAAAAGTTGCTCAAAATAATCCGAAAATATTACAACATAATACTCAAATATTCCGAATAGTCCAATGGCTTTGGAATTGGAATTTTTTGAGTTCAGGAACTTGGGATAAAAAATAGATTAATTTTTTGAGTTATTGTCGAAATTTGGGCATGAGATTTTGAAGGATTTAGAGCTTGAATTGATGAAATTTTGGAGACAGAAATGGAAATCAATTTTTTTATCGATTATAATAATTTTTTGAAGTAAAGAAAAATATTATTTTTTAAAACTATATAAAGGGCAAATAATTCCATCTATCCACACACACCACACAAAGCCATCCTCCTTCTCCAAAGCTCCAAAAATCCACCCACCATCTCCTCCTTCCTTCTCCTCTTGATTTCTCTCTCCTCAGAGAGACCTACTGAGTAAGCTTACGCTCGAAATGACAAGCATTTAGAGATGAGTCTGTAGACACCAAAATCATCTGGAACAACGGAGTATTTCAAGAGAAAAATCAAAAAGAAACTCGAGGTGAATAGTAACTTTCTCTCTCCCAGGATTTCTTTTTCCTTAAATTTTATTTTTTAGGGATTCTTAGAATGTTATAGAGTATGTATCTAGGCTCAAAATATTTTTTTGACCTCTAGATTATTTTATAATATTTATTAAAATTCGTACCCATTTGAATTCATAGGTGAAATGACAACCCGAGCCTCCCGAGGCAAGGAGAAGGTGTGAGCCAATTTTGGGGGTCCCGTATGACTCTGTTAAGTAAGTGTAATCACTTTAGTTTGGCTTAATTACTCATTTATTGCATTACGTATAATATGGCATAATTGAAATAAATGTAAACAAATACATAGAAAATGAAATAAATGCTATAAAAATTATTTGAGACTTATGACATGTTAAAAGCATAATATGTGATAATTCGGTTTGTTCGAATGTGATAAAAATTGTGAAAATGTGATTTTTAGCTTTAAGTGCATTATGTACGTGAAAACCCGAAATGCCATATTGTGTTTTTGTCTAGAAATGCATTCATATGGTATTTTTATGAATTGAAACTTGTATAAATGATGTGTCGAGTGCTAGAGTGCCATAAAATAGCTCGTTATGCTAATGAGCATCATTATGCCTAGTTGCACCGTAAAGCACGCTAGTGTGCATGTGAGTGTTCTCAATGATAAATGATGTAGAGTATGCATGAATACAACATGTTGATATGCTAAAAATGGATTTTTGACATATGATGAATATATGTGTCTGATACATGCACGATGAAGCATGAAATGACTATTTCTAGGTAAATATGGAAAATTTTCGTGATATAAACATTTGCATCGATAATTGTGACTTCATGTGACATATTGAAATGTTGAGTACCTCGATGCCATTACACCTCAGGAAACGGATCCTACGGGTGTAATGGACATCAATAGGCCTAAGTTGGCCATTTGTACATGTGAAGGTCATGCAATGGTGCATTAAGGCCATTGATGATTTTTTTTGTTAATATAATGAAATGAAATGTGAAATTGGGTAAATTGACATATTTAATGATGCCTATATAGTTAGACAACCAATTTGGATAGGTTGACCAGTCAACTAGGATTGTAGTGGCTACTAGCATACCTATGAGTATAAGACTTACGGGTCATTGATTTACATGCTGATGGGCATGAGAGCCTTTGAGCCTAAGATTTACTTGCTGATATGTATGAGAGCCTTCGGGCCTAAGTTTACTTACCTTTATGGTATGAGAGCCTACGGGCCTAAGTTCACTTACCTATGTGATATGAGAGCTTTCGAGCCTAAGTTACACATTTATGGATGTGGAGAGCCTTTAGGCCTAAGTTACACATCTTCAAATGTGGAGAGCCTTCGGGCCTAAGTAATTTTGTTATCCAGTCTTGTTTAGTTATCTTATAGATATAGGCATCGATTAAATGATTAAAATGGCATAATTAAGTTTGTATGTTAAATTGGCATTAATAAGTTACTTACGGATATAATTTGATTAAATGACTAAAAATTGGTCTTGAGATGCTTGAATAAGTTTATTAGTACTCGTATGACTATTTATGATGATTATATGTGTATAAATCTCAAAATACTGATATGAACATCTATAAGGTGTATTATGGTACTTATGACCAACAAACAGGTATGTCACTAATAGATGTGATATATGAGTTCGGTAGGATATTTTATAGTTGTTAGGATGTGGTATGACTTTTACCATGTATTATGGCCTACAAATGGTTAATTTATGAAAATGGTGATTTTTGGCATAAATGTTGCTTAAAGAATAAGATTTTATGCATGTGATGCATCATGCCCATTAAATGGTAGTAAATTGATGTTTTAATAATGCCTCGATAAATGTGCCAGCAAATGCATTGTTTATGCTTATAACATGCATGTTGGCGTAAAAGACATTATTTATGCATGAATATGGTGCTAAAGCTGAAAATGATGTGTGTTGCATATAAATCATGGAAAAATGCATAATTGTAATATTAAACTCGAATTGATTTGTGAACATACATGACATTACTATAAATTGCCATTTTACAAGTTAAAGTGATTACACCACTAAGCGAAAGCTTAGCACATTGCTTGTTTGTGATGTGTAGGTAATAGGACAGTAAATTAGAGCCAAAGCTTTTAAAAACAGGAGACATGAAGATAACCCCTGCATGGGTATTTTTGTATTTATTTTGTAATAGTAATGATGATGTAAATGTAATGTCTAAGTAGTTATAGTGCTCTTGTGATCCCGAAGGGTTTGGGTCTAATATGTGTTTTGCAGCGGGGTTTTATATTTAATATTATAATTGTGGATTTTAATTCTATTTTCTTGCATACTGTGTGTGATGATTGATGAATTGCATGTGAGAATATTGATTGTGAGAGCCTGATGCTCATTGTGATATTGTTGTGATTTAG
>CANXYI010865720.1:0-15712 GCA_948208565.1 Hura crepitans
TCGAAGGTACTATTCATAAGACCTTAACTGTCGGTCATTACATAGCACTTTAAAATAGAGGATTTAAGAAGAACATGGAATTTGCCCATCAAAAAAATAATTTGGGCCAATTCACTAATGTCCACATGGTTAGGACTTATCATTTCTCTAAATTAGGGAAACCTCTATCTTGGTGTTTGAATAAGCTCATAAAAGAAGAAAAACTGCAGCTATTAACACCCAAGCCGCGGATTGATCCTCCTCTACCTAATCATAAGTTTGATCTATATTGTGCTTACCACTAAGTGATAGGCTATCTCATGAACAAGTGCACCACTTTTCATTATGCCATCCAAGATCTCATTGATGCCAAGCAGATACCTGATCCAGAAGCTAGAAGCTTGAAGCTCCCTCAATTAATCTTGTTCTCCTTTTCCTCTTTTAGTTTAGTTGTGAGCTTTTGTAATCTTTATAATTACTTTTCCTCTAATAAAATAAGACTATAAGTTTACTTTCAGATGGTTGTACAAATACATTTTGACTTTAACATAGAAAGGGGAAAATTCTATAAAGTAGATCAACTACAACCTCTTCTTGAAAGATAGATCAATAATCATACATAACATTTGGCATCATTAGGAATCATGCATAACATTAGGCATCTGTACAAGTCATACATAATATTGGCATCATAGAAATCACAATGTGCACTCACATGCACCATACATACATCTGCTAGACATACGACTTCATCTAGGCATACTACTCAGGCTTAGTCATGCATTATTAATCTATGCATGCATCCACCATACAAGCCTTACCCACTTATACATACATTCACCTAAGCATGGATAGGTATCATTCATCATGTAAACTTCAGTCTCCTAGTATCACCTCACCTAAAGTAGGTATCGTATTCATTCATTTAAACTTCGCTCATTACACCTGTATTATAATTAAGATACTGTAGAGATTATATGTATTTTACCAGGGATGAGAGTGTTTAGTGGAGTTGCTACTTGGCCTCTACACTAGGACCTTTGATCTTCTATACTAGAAATGTTCAAAATTTAGATCTTATTTATGCCTTAATAATATGCCTTCCATTTTATATTGTAACGTTTATCATCCCGTATCAAGTAAGCATGAATTATACTTAAGCTTCTATATCACCTTTGCATATAAGGGAAGTGAATTGCAATATTTAAAGTATACAATAAGCATATCGATACATTTATACATCTAAAAATTAGGTCATTGATCAGTCGTGGTGTGACCTGACAACTACCCAAAATTCCATAAGAATTGGTGGTAATTGCCTAACTCTTATCTTTAGGAGATTGGCATTTATTAAAATACATTTTTAATGTGACTTTTGATTAGGAAAAAACTCAAATCCATTTTATAATGAAAACGCTGATTAATTAGTTAGAAAATCATTTGATGTGGAAGTTAGGCATTTGGCATGTAAAACAAGTTGTTTAATTACTTCTTGCAACCTAAAATAAGCCAAAAGATACAATAACTACAAAACCAAAGGAAATAAAGCAAAACACTTAATCGGTCCTGTTTGTTGTTGATAAGTCCATGCAGACCCTATGTAGCTCTAGCTAGTGTCCATGTGGACTATTGCTTGCAAAAGTTATTATGTCCACTCTAGTGAGAAAGGTCACTTGCATATAACTCAAAGGAAAAGGTTAACAATAACAAATAAAGGATCCATATGGACTCATAAAGAGGATAAGAAATACAAATACATGTGGAAACTAGAGTTCAAAGTAAATGTCTATGTGGACTACATTCCTTATAAAATAGAGTCTATGTGAATTATATAATAAAATAAATATGCTAAACAAAAATATATCTGTGTAGACTAAGTTCCTCGCGATAGAGAGTCCGTGTAGACTTAAAGATAGAATAAACAAGAATGAAATAATATCATTCATATGGACTATGTTCCTCATTAAAGGGAGTCCGTACAAACTATACAACAGTTTTAGTATGCAGACTTAAAGATAGAATAAATAAGAATGAAACAATATCATTCATGTGGACTACATTCCTTATTAGAGGGAGTCTGTGCAGACTGTACAATAGTTTTAGCATGTTAACAATATGCATTTTAGAGAATGGTTATGACTTGACCAGTGTTAACATGCCTATATATAGGTCCATGTAATTAAGATAAAAATAATAGAATGGTTATGACATAATAAGAGTCAATCATTCAACATAAAACAATCTCAAAATGAGGACTCACTTTTGTGATCAAGATAGAGATTACATGGAATCACCTCACTTGTAATCAATCTTTGGAGATTATAGGTCCATGAAAACAATGAGAATATATATAGTAGGAGGACTCAAATATTACCTTGTGAATGAGCACTCAAGCAATAGCACAAAGTGTAGGAGTTTAGAAGAAATTATCTTTAGTGTGGCTAATAGGACTAGTAGATCATATCCTGGTCGGAGTTCTTGCTTGAACTCACAGACAAAGGTTTTTTTGGTTGCTATTAGAATAGCCTTTGAGCTCCTTTTTTCTCTTCCTAGAAAGGGTATTTATAGGCTTATGGTGATAAGTCTCCCATCCAAAAGTGATAGAATCCTTCTAGGATATGGAGATAGAGTTTAAATAGGAAGTTTATGCTTCTAGAAGCTTTTACATCGATAACTCTGTATAGACCTAGAATACTTAGTCCGTGCAGACCTAGGTGGTATGCTTTCTCGCTAGTCTATAGGCTTTGGGCCAGGTCTTGGACTAGGTTTGAGTTAGTCTGTACGGATGTGGGCTTGGACTTGTCTAGCCAAACCATGAGCCTTAGGTTTGATAACGCTAATTAGGCCAGTACAGACCTAGGTGGAGTGTGTTCGTGTAGACCGTGTTTGAAATAGGTCCATATGGACTGGCTTTCTAAGGGGCTTATGCCATTACTTAAGAGCTTGTATCTGGTAATCATCATAGGCCAAAAGGTGAGGTGGCTATAGTTGCCCCTACTTTGGAATGTGCTATGAAATGCTAAAACAATAGTGCACATCAAAGTACTTTAGAGATATTTACCTAAAAGTATACTTACCTGAAAGCATACTTATCTAGAGTGAAGCTTACATCGAATATAGATACCAGCCTCTGAATCATTGCCAAAAGCTTGTTAGACCTGAGTTATATTTTCCCTCTAAATATAGGTGCCTAAGGTTGTTTGACTGATGAGGTTTGATTAGGATGAAGATATTTTGATCGCACTTAAGGTTGTTTGATTGATGAGGTTTGAATGGGATGGAAAGGAATTTTGGACTAGCTTGTTAGGCTAAACTTGAGAAAATTATGGATTTGCTTGTTAGGTTGAACTCGAGAAAGTTATGGATTTGCTTGTTAGGCTAAATTTGAGAAAGTTAGATTGGACACATAGTTGAATACGAGAGGATTAGATTAGATACGAAGTTGAATCCAAGAGAATTGGATTGGACATAGAGTCAAATCTAAAAGAATTAGATTAGACATGGAGTTGAATCTGAAAGGAGTTGAATCCTACAAAAGAGAATGTGGTACGAGTTAGTATCAGTTTGATATAACAAGTTTTGGTTACACATACCTGGCTTTCGTCAATTGTGGATGAGGCTCTGATTCAGGGAAGATCAATTAGTTGTTTGCCTTAAAAATGATTTGAATACTAGTGCATATGTGTGCTTGACTTATGAGTGCCTAATTATATGTATCTTGAGGTCATTAATTATGTGTGAATGCGGTGGTTTGCGTGTGTGTGAACGTAAGGTATCAAACATGTGTACGTGTGGCATTCATGATAAGTAATTTATGGAGACCACATGCATGTGATTGAGATCACTCATGTGCCTAGTTCAAGGGATCTTATACAAGAATAGGGTATGCTTGCCTTGTTTATAAAACATGAAATGCTTAGAAATGTTGTGTGCAATGCATATGTGTGTATGAAATTAATGTACATCTACTGAGTGGATGCAAAAGGTGTTTATTTGTGAATGTGATGATAAATTCTATGTGGACTATGAGAAAATAAGCCTGTAAAGATAGTCTATAAGTTCATGCGGACATATCTATAGGGTAATGAGTTTGATCCATGCGGACTAAGGAATAAGTGACAAGTGGGCCGAGGTGTAAATTTGTGCAGATAGAGGTGAGATAAGTTCATATGGATAGAAGTAAAATAACTCCATGAGAATGAAAGTGAGGTAATTTTGTGTGGACAGAAGTAAAATAAATCTGTATAGACAAAAGTGAGGTAAGTCCGTGCAGATAGAACTAAAATAAGTCCGTGTGGACATTTTGCAATAGATCGATAATTGTTAGCTCTCTTCCTCTCTTCTTCATTTTTGTATTTCATTCTTCTCCATTTCCTTCTAAAGAAAAACCCCCAATGGCTTTTTCTCCTTTTAGCGACTCTACTTCTTCTCCCTTTGACAATATCATGATAGAGGAGAGGATTTTGGCGGTGTTTCTTCTTCCTCTAGCTACCACTTCCTCTCCTACGTCTCTTTCTTCGGTGGAGGACATCTCTATGCTGATTTTAGAGGGTTTTATGTCCTTTATGGCAATCAAACATCTATAGAGTGCCACTCCGATGAACAAAGTTTCCTTTGGTGACCCGACTCCAATTCTAGTCGTTTTGGCTCACCATGCCTGCTCAAAAGTGTGCCCCTAGGTGAGTTTTCTTCCATTTATGTGTGTCATTATGTGTTTGACTGGTTTTTTCTTTATCTTTTTCTTATTGTCTGTCTCTGGTTCGATAAGTCCATGTGGACTTGGTTCGCTTAGGGCTACCTCGGTTCATGTGGACCTTATCTTTAGCTTAACTATTCCAAAATCATTAGCATAGGATGCTAAGACTTTCTGCATGTGGTAGATTAAGTAGTCCATACAGACTCATTGGAGGCTGTTTGGAGTTCGTGCAGACTTAGCTTTACATGTGTGCAGCCTTATTGCATGTTTAGCCTTTCTGTGAAATCTGTTTGTTTGTGGTCCATGCAGACTTACTATGGCTTACTTGCTTGTTGTCTGTATGGACACCTTTGTTAGAGACTTTAGTCTTCATAGACATCTATCTTACTTATATCTATTTACCTTTTGAAAACATGCCTTAAGTATAGGGGCACCCTGTCTAAACCACAGCAATGGTATTTGGTGATGCCTATTCCTATTAAAAATTGGATGAGAGTGATAGGGTTCTAGACATTTATAGACCACTTAGTTGGTAGAGACTTTTATCTGGACTTACATGCTCTTCGAGCTCTTTTGGATAGGTGAATAGACACCACACACACCTTTCACCTATCATTCGGGGACCTAGCAATAACACCTTTCAATTGGGCCTTTATTACTAGAATACCTTGCGCTGGAAGGGCTATTACTTTTGATGCTTGCTATTGCTACCCTTTACTTTGACTATAGGAGGTGAAAGAGCTATTGGGGTTTGTTTCTTAAGACCATTCTGAGAGTAGCCATTGCACTGATTTGCATGAGAGGTGGATAGATGTAACTCCATTTGGTCAGTCTGAGGTTGATCAATATGTGCACTGCTTCCTCCTATACTTGTTAGGTACCACATTATTTGTTAATGCCAATGGTATCGTGAGCTGGAGCTTTCTTCCCATCCTAGAGCAGATTGAGTGTATTGGCTCCTAGAATTGGTGTTGTTCCTTACTTGGTTGGATTTTTAAAAGCTTGGATATGGCTATTCGTACCAAGAAAAGCCATCGATTCATGCAAGGCTTCGTATAAGGTGTTTTGGTGAGTAATCCATTTCTATCCCTTTTTCGTTTCCCGTGGTCCTTTCCAAATTTGACTTTGTACCATTGCTTTTTATAGGTTTTAGTGTATGAGCTTCACTTATTGCCTCAACCTTGTGAGTTGGATATCCGTTATCGATACCTAGTGATGGATAGATGGGTTTGACCATCTTCAAGGCCTTAGAATACATCTTGTCTAGTTCTTGAGCTTGGTCTGATGTGAGTATTCCTGTACATGAAAACCCATTATTAGTAATTAGGTGATTACAATTAATACTTACATTTGTAGATTGATTTGGCATGATGGGTCTTCCTGCTTGAGGAGATGCTTGACTTTTTATTTTTATTTTAGAGTTATCTTCTCGTAGGATGTTGCTGACTACTCTTGAAGCTTATTCATGGTTTCTGGGAGAAAGAGTATTAGGCTAGCACATGGGGCTTGATGCACGTCACGTTCCCTAGAGTCCTCTTAACTTGATGTTATTCAAGAAATGCATTGATGATTTGGAGTTTGTGTGAGGTATGACTACTGGTATACCTGGGAGAACTTTAGTGGAGAGTGACGGAGAGGGTTACCTCTCTTGGGCACCTACTCACTTGCTACCTTGGGTGCCTTACACTTTGGGACTTTCTTCTTAGGTAAATTGCTTGATCTCTTGCTCATTATTTTTGAAGCCAACTTCTAACTATGTGTTGTATTATAGCTTGCTACCACCACCTCTAAAGTTAGACCTTTTTCGGCTAGAAAGAGGGCGAGGATAGTTCTTAGTTCTCTGGGTCCTCAGTTTTCACCTCTTTCTACTCATACTGCTAGGATTGTAGTTTCCAATCCATCTATTAGTCAGTCATTGTTGCCTGATGAAGTTGTGGGCATCTTGACCGACATATTAGAGCTAAGCTTACAATATGGTGTCGATAAAGAATTATCCTCTACTTGCCTTTGCATTGAGGATAATTGGCTAGTTCCTTTTGAGCTAAAGAACACCACACTGGTATGGTACCTTTTAACTTTTATTGATCACTTTGTTGACTTGACTTTTTGTCATGATTTAGACAGGTAAGAAGGGCTCATATAGAGAGAATTGCTCGTGTAATAGAAGCCTTTAGGTGAGTGATGGTGGATGAGACTTGAGTTCTTGCTGTAAGTATTTTCCTACAGTGATTAATTTATGCAAATATGTATGCATGCATGACATGCGTTGATCCTTTATTCTTTTACAAAGTGAGTTGTCAAGAAGGGTTGCTGCTCTTTGCAAGACTCAAAGGAAGCTATGGGCCTTAAAGATTTTTGAAAAGTTGGTGCTCTCTTCTAATGATGAGGACACTGAGGATGAGAACAAGAATGAAGGATGAAGTGGATGGTAGTTTTACCATTTTTTTAAATAGGCTCCATATTTTGTATCTATAAACATTAGCACATAATCTTTTATTTTAAATACAATCCTGCATCCTTATACAAAAATACACTGCCATAATTGAATAACATACACCACCTCAGTCATTGGTGATGTCAGACCATAGATGATAACAATTTGAAATGCAACCGATAAGATTGTAATAAGAGAAGTAGAACTGTAGCTTGAAGGAGTAGGACTATTCTCGACGAAGGTAGGATCGTACCCATATTATTGCAACTACTATCCTATTAGAGGTTTAGTGACCTCAAATGAGTGCCATTTTTAGCAAGAATTGCTTAGAAGTCCTGGAATTTTATAGTGGTTGAGAATATTTCTTATTGGTAATTCTTAGTCCGTATGGACATGGTGCATAATGGTTCATACAGACATTAACTTTGCATGATTCTCGATTGGTAATAGACATTGCTATGGACATGTCTCAACTAGTTCGTGCAGACCATGACGTCAACTTTGGATGTTTTGAGTTCCATGCAAACATCCTCATGTGCTTTGGATTCCTTATCTTAATAGGAGGAGGAATGGTGAAGGTTATGGCCTATGAATACCTCCATTCTTCTTTGCTTATGCCATACTTCACTATGCCTCTCTCCTTTAGTCAATAATTATCTAAGACTTTAGAATCAAAGGCTTTTTAGACTTCGAACATCCTTGCTCCTTTTTCTGCTCTCAGATTCTTAAGAAAGGTAGGGATTGATCATAACTTCTTAAACACTATTGTGCATTATTAAGACACCATCTTCCACGTGTTTGTCTTTAATCATCAAGAGATTACCCCAACTATGGATGAATTTGCCACTATTTTGAATTATAATGGTTTTTTAGATGATCCCCTGGCTCTTCTATCTTTTGAGGAGCATTATCCCACGGATAATGTTTTTGCTTTCGGTATTTCTCCTTTTATGGCTCAGAAGGTGATTTTAGGGGTAGGGCCAATTTCTCTGCAAGTGATTTTGGACTTTGCTCATAAATTTCACCTCAACTCAGTGGAATGGGCTAAGTGTGTGTTGCTATGACCTTTAAAGATGAGCTCTGTGATTTCATGGTCCTTGAAATTCTGACCAAAATATGCTCTAACCATAATCCTTTTGGTGTCTTCTTAGCTGAAAGCATTCGAGGATTAGATGCCTTAAAGAGAGGGGATATTGACTTTGTAACTAGAAGCCCACTTCTTTTACAAGTATCCATAGAGAGCCCGTACGGGTTTTCCCTCTAGCTTTATTTTTCTTTTAACCTTAGCTTTTGCCTAGCATGTTCGTGAGGGTTTTCGCACTAGCGGGTTTACCTAACTTTTGCTTAGGTGGTCTTTTACGAATTTTCCAACCTAACGGCCTCCTTTTTTTTTATAGATTTGATTATAAGAGAAATTAGGACTGCTTGTACCTCATTTAGAAAAGCTTTTGATTAAGTATGGTTCGAATCATCATTGTGAAAGGAAACTTGAGAAGAAATTTAACACTTGTGATCAATGAACTGAATGGCTTAGTACTATTGTTGCAGTCTTTTGGAGGTGTCTTTGGTGGAAGATCACCCATTTTTCTCTATCTTGCCATTTAGGTTGTGTTCCTTTAATTAGATTGAGGCATGCTACATTTTACATCCCTTCTCGAATCCAATGGCAATTTGGTTTGTTTCAAAGGGTCCCTTCTAAACCTTTGGGATTTCAAAGAGGGCCTTTAACACAACATTTCTTACACTCTTTTCCCAACTTGTGGAAGCCTCATGCTATACTGAGAGATATACTTGATAATGCAATTAGCACTATAAGCACAGATGATAATTATAGAGATTGAATTCTAAGTACATCTAAAGATAATGGGATATTGGTACTAAAGAGAAAATGTGAGGATAAAACTTTTATGTTTGAAAAGAAAAGATGTGTTTAGACTTTTAGAGTTTAGTTACTCGTATGATCTTTTCACTTAATGAAAGTTTGCATACCAATGATCATGACTAAAGCATTTTTGCCATTAATCGCATTTGAAACTAAGCTACTTAATTTTGGCAAATGTGTTAACTTCCCATTGATGATACTGTCATTACCAATTAGCCTTGAAAGGTTTCTTTGATTGGACATTTTCTCTTAAATCCCCTAACTTTTGCATGAAGTGCCTAATAGGTTTTCACCGCATCAGGGTGTCCTAATTTTTTCCTAAGCTACCTAACTTTTTTTTCTTATCTTCAATGGAAGTACTTCTTTAGCTTGTCTATGCCGATAGGTTTTAAGAATTTGTTGCCTTTTAAGTTTGAGATCTTGACATCCCCATGCTTGAGTATCTTCTTAACCCAGTACGGGCCTTCCCAATTAGGCTTGAACTTTCCTCTAGGATTTATTAATCAAGGTTTGGTTTGTTTTAGTACTAATTGCCTTCTCGTATGGGACTAGGCTTAACTTTCTTGTTGTAGGCTCTAGCAATTCTCTTTTAATATAATTACATATGATAAAGAATTTTAAGTTATTTTTCATCAACCAAAGCCAGCTGCTTATATCTATTTCTAGCCCATTCTACTTTTGGTATTTCTGCTTCCAGCATAACCCTAAGTGAAGGGACCTCAATTTCTATTGGCAGCACTGCTTGCATCCCATAAAATAATGAATAGGGCATGGCTTGTATAGATTTCCTGATGGTTGTTCTCTATCCCTATAGTGCAAAAGGCAACATGTCTGTCTAATCCTTATATGTAACTATCATTTTTTGCAAAATTTTCTTAATATTCTTATTGGCTACTTCGACCGCCCCATTAGCTTAAGGTCAGTATAGAGAAAACTTTTGATGCTCAATCTTGTACTTTTTCAAAAGCTGTCTGGTTTCACCCTAAAATTGTATCCCATTATCTATGATGAATTGCTATGGTAACCCATACTTATAAATGATATTTCTTTCAATAGATTTCACCATTTGTCTTGCCCTTAATTTATTGAAAGATTCAAATTCAACCTATTTTGAGAAGTAATTGATTGCTACCACTATGTATCTATGCCTTCTGGTAGTTAATGGCTTATTTTCCCAATTATGTCTATACCCCATATGGAAAATGGCCAGGGAGATGACAAACTGGTCCAGTCATTAGGGGGTAAGTGACTTAGGTTCTTATAGATCTAGCATTTATGGCACTTTTTGACAAAGTCACAACAATCTATTTCTATGATTAACCAGTAGTATCCCAATCACATGATCTTCTTAGCCGAGTTTCTCCTATTCATGTGAGGACCACATATGCCTTCATGCACCTCTATGAGTATTTTATGAGCTTTTGATTCATCCACACATATGAGCTAAATGCCATTTAATTGCCTTTTGTACAACATTCCTTGGTAGGAAATGAACTGAGTTGATAATTTTTGTAGGACCCCCTTATCTTTCTCAATTGCATGTTCTAGGTATTTTCTGGTTTCTAGGTATACTTGGATGTCATGGTACCAACGCAAGTCGACATTGGTTTACTCTGTTGCAGTGCAGACTATACCTATGTAGGTAGGGAATCTCTATTTGCTAAAGTACATAGGTTTGGGTAAATCCTTTTTGGTAAGGTTTAAGATTGACATCAAAGTGGTTAGGGTAGTAGCGACTTGGTTTTATTCTCTAGGAATGTGATGGAAAGTGCATTGATCGAATCCTTAGGATAGATTTGTGAGTATTATGACATACTTGCTTAAGTTCTCATTTTTGATCTCCCAATTACCTTGCACTTGCTGCACGACTAGCATAGAATCCCGGTATACATCAATCACTTTTACCCCTAGTTGGAATAGAGTTTCGAGGCCATAGATGCATGTTTCGTACTCTACGACATTATTAGTTGTATGGAATTATAACTTTCTGGCTAAGAACATCTACTCACCTTCTAGGTTGATGAGTAGTACACTGGCTCTTGTGCCTTTCTAGTTAACTGCTCCATCTAAGAACATTTTCCATCCTTCTTAGGATATTATCCCTAAGTATTCATCTAAAAACTCAAATTCTTCTTATTTTCCCTTGATTGGGTGTTGTGTTAGGAATTTAGCTACTGCTCAGCCCTTGATTGTCTTCTTAGTGACATGAGAGATGTCAAACTCTTGTAAAAGTAGAATCCATCAGCCTATCATACCTATTAGAGAAGGTGTAGTTTGCAAGTACTTGAGGGGGTCATGTTTTGCTACTACCTCTATTTTATATGATTGAAAGTAGTGGCGCAACTTTTTAGATACCCAAATTTACTCCCAAACATATTTTCTCAACTTTTTCATACTTTTATTTGTATGGGAGCAATTTATTGCTTAGGTAATAAATTTCATTTTCTACCTTGGACTCATCTACTTGCACGATGAGGGCTCCTATGGAGATTCTTCAACTACAAGGTACGTGATTAATGATTTTCCAACTTTTAGTGGTCTTTTCCAACTTTTAGTGGTCTTAGGACAGGAGGTTTAGTTAAGTACTATTTGATGGCTTAGAAGGCTTTTTGGCAATCTTCATTCCATTCCTCCGGATGCCTCTTGTGTAATAGGTTGAATATAGGCTCACAAACTAAAATGAGTTTGGCTATGAACCGGCTGATGTATTGCAGTTTACCCAGGAATCCTCTAACTTCCTTTTTTGATCAGGGGGTGGGGCATTTCTAATAATGCTTTTACCTTATTTGGATCTACTTCAATCCCATTTTTGCTGACCACAAATCCCAATAGTTTTCTTGATATGACTCTAAAAATGCACATATCTAGGTTAAGCCTCATATTGAATTGGTTCAACCTTTGGAAGAACTTTTCAATTACTTTGAAATGTCCTTCCCTTTTAGTAGACTTCACCATTATATTGTCCATATAGACTTCAACTTCTTTGTGCATTATGTCATGGAAAAGCTTAATGGCAGTCCATTGATAGGTTGCTCCTACATTCTTTAGTCCAAAAGGGATTACCTTGTAATAGTATGTCCCCCATTTAGTTTTAAAGGCCATTTTGTATTTGTCAATCACTTTTATTAGAATCTGGTTATATCTTGAAAAGCCATCGACAAAGGATTACATAGTTGCCATAGCTGCACTATCCACTAGTACATTAATATGGGGTAAGGGAAAGTTATCTTTAGGGTATGCCTTGTTCAGGTCCTGGTAATCAACGCACATTCTGACCCTTCTATCCTTCTTAGGTACTAGAATGATGTTAGCTAGCCAAGTGGGAAAAATGATTTCCTCAATGAATTTGGCCTCTAATAGCTTGACGACTTCTTCTATTACCTTTTCTGCCCACTCGAGTCTTTTGAGCTTTTGATAAATTGGGGTGCTGTAGTTATAAGTTAGAATGGCATGTTCAGCAACCTCATGATTAATACCCAACATGTCCTCGTAACTCCAGGCAAAGATTCTCTCATACTTTTTTGGTAATCTCTCGAGTTTTTCCCTTTCATCAGTAGTAGTATCAAGGGCAATTAATATATTTTTAGGTTGTTCATTTGTGCCAAGATTAAATAGATTAGTTTTAATGCAGTTAATGTAAAAAATGCTCATGTAATAATCGCTTGGATGCATGCTACCATTAGGAAAAACATCACACAAGTAAGCAAACTAATTGTTCATTTTATTAGAAAGAAGATTGTTTGCCTCAAAAGGTCACAAAGATACAATTCATCAATGAATAAATCAGAATCTACATCTAAATCAGGCACAATCTTAGAAGAGCTAAAATAGACTTCTTTAATAGCTGGTGGCTTAGGAAAGACTTCTTCTATCCACTAAACCCGAGTAAGGTTGCCTAATTCCTAATTGACGATGTTTGTAAAAATCTCAAAACCCGACTTGTAACATCCATCCAATATTGTAGGTTCTGGAGTCCCATCATACTTTGTACTCTTCTATTTAAAAAATTAGTCCCCCAGATTGTTTCCTTTTTTTAGGTTCCCCCTTTTGCTCGGGTTATATCCCAATCCTCTTATGTCCTTCTGGGTGTGGAGCTATAATCACTCAGTTATACCTTGCAAATTCTTCTTAAAACCAGCACCAGGGAAGAAATCTATCCTTTTCATCATTTTAGACATAATGAGGTCTATGTAGTCTTCATAAATCCTGCAATGTGAAATCCAGTGAAAGGTTGATTAACGATAGCCAAAGTGGAAATAACATGATTGATTTTAGCCTTTATAATGATAATGTTGCCTTTGTGTAGGAACTTAATCATTTAGTGCAAGGTGGAAGGGACTCTTTTAAGTTTATGGAACCAGGGTCTCCCTAGCAGAATAGAGAATGTGGCTAGGATATCAATCATAGTAAATTCTACCTCATCTACAATTGGCCCCACTTTAACCTTAGTGGTGAAATAACCTTTAGCTTGTCTTTTTGTGTCATCGTTTGCTTTAATAGTGATACTTAAAGGTGTTAGGTTTTCCTTATTGATTTTTAAGCTAGACAAGATTTTAGCTGGGCAGACACATAATGAGGAGCCATCATCGACCATGACACATCTCGTCTTTTCTCATTTACTTTGGCCCTGATGAAAATAGGTTGGTTCCCTTCCATCTAGGGGGTAGGTCAACATTTGAAAAGGTGATAAGGCATGTCTTCCCTGTTTTCATCACTTATACTAGCTCATTAGGGGTAATAGTGGTAAATACAACAACTTGACCTAAGGCTTTGACTACTTTTTGCCTATTGTCTTTAAATGACATTAGCAAGTTCCAAATGCTAATATTAGCTTGGTCTTTTTAAGTTACTTTATCACTTCCTCATGCTCACCTTATTTGGTTTCATGCTTTTTCTGGGGTAAGATCATATTGTTCTTTTTGACTCTCTCCACCACTTCTCCCTCAACTAAATGGTTCTCTTTTTCCCTCTTTAGAATCTTCATTAGAAGATTCATCCTAGAAAATTTTTCTCTCCTTAGGCTCACTGTCACTCTCGTCCTCCTAGAAGCTAGTTAGAAGGATAGATTCACTCTCTCTCATCCCTTTACAGATCTCTTGGTGAAATCTATAAACATCTCTAAGCACGTATTCCTCGAGTAATCCAGATTTAAGAAGGCAAGTGGCTTAGTGTTTAGGTAATAGGTTTGAGGTGGCTTTAGGATCGAGTATTTTTTTGGAATCATGAGGCCTTGGATGGCTTTTCTAAGGAGTTTACAATTGTTAGTAAGGTGTCTAGTTTGTTAGTGATAGGCATAATATTGGTCATGTTTGTGATTGTGTGGTAATAGTTTGTTAAGTGGCTAAGGTAGAAGTGGTTGTAACTTGCCCTCTTTGGTGAGTTTTCTCAAACACCATGATAGAGACTTACCTAGGTTGGAATATCTTTTACCTTGGAGAACATACACATCGGCTATCTTGGTTATGCCCCTAATGTTACTGCTTGTGAAAGTGGGGTTACTTGTCCTCTTAAACCCCTTATTTTGATAATTCACATAAGTCAATGGCAATGTCTTTTAACTATTCCCAAGTGGTGATACCTTTCGCAATAAGCCTACTGTTCATGTAACTATTCGTATTCATGATGAACATCTTAATCCGATCAATGTCCTTAGGCTTATTCCTTATCTTCAAGATCTTATCCTTCCATCTTTGTAAGCAGTCAGAAAATCTCTCGTTTGGTCTTTGCTTCACCAACTCCATATCCTTTAGTGTAATCTCTATACTGGCATTATTAGAGTACTACTTACTAAATGCCTATGCCAATTCAGTCCAGTCTTCTTTGACCCTCTTCTCTTGGTAATTTGGCCTATGAGAGACATACAGAACAGGCTCACAATTTACTCCTTAGAGAGGTGAGTAGCTCTTATTGCAATAATATACTGCTTCAAGTGAGTGTAGGGGTCAGTTGTGCCATCTAACTTACTTAATTTTGGTATGTTGAACCTATGGGGCATCGCTCAATCAGGCTTTAAACTAATATCATCAGGATTAATGTCCTTGGCCCTAGTGACTAGCCTAGTCATGGCTTTCATGTTCTTATTGAGCTTCTTCAATTGGTCATCCTCAATTGCCTTGGGAGGGGGAACCTTATGGTATGACTTGATAACCTATGGAACTTTATCATCAAAAGATTGGTCATCTCCTCTATCCATTACTTCTTTTCCCTTATGAGTGGCCAAAGATTGACCTAATTTCTTCTAGTTATGGATGTTGGATAGGGCACTCATTATGACTGCCATCATCCTCTTCTCTATCTCGTCCATCACCTCTATAAATATGGCCTTGGTCATGCACTCGTTGGCTGACATGGTTCCTCACTTCAGTTGAACTGGAAGTGCTTTGCTAGTTCGGTTGAGGCACTTGCCTATCCACTTCCACTGAGCAATAAATGAAAGATCAATAGTGACTGTCAAAATAAAGGGTTAAGGATGATGCATGTACACTATTAACAATGCAAGATACAGATGATGCATGATATGTAATGCATGTTAGTGGTGCAATAAAGATAAACACATGCAAGGAGACTTCTATCCTTATTCCACCCACACATGTGGCCAAGCTAGTTCTTTCTTAGGTAGGATTGCCTAAGCATTATTAGGGGATGTATAGGTTCACTTATGGGCTATATTAGGCCTAATGACCTCTCGTATTTAAAGCGCATGCAAATATAACGGCCTATA
>CANXYI010865730.1:0-20867 GCA_948208565.1 Hura crepitans
AAGTGGAGCTTGATACCCAAAAACTTCATTATTCCTGCCGAAACCCTGCTGTAAAAACTTTATCACAATCTGAAATAATAAAGATAGGTATCCCATGTAATTTAAAGATATTATCCATGAAAAGTTGGGCTGCTGTAGCAACATTAGAAGGGTGAGATAAGGGAATGAAATGGGCAGCTTTGGTAAATCGATCAACAACCACTAGGATGGTGTCAAAGCCATGAGACTTTGGAAGTTTTTCAATGAAGTCCATGGCTATATCTTGCCAGGCTTGGGAGGGAATTCATGAGGGTTGAAGTAACCCAAGGATGCCAAATGTTCTGATTTCTAGTGTTGGTATGTATCACAGCTCCTGATCCATTCAATGACTTATTTTTGCATGTTAGGCTAGTAGAATGTTTGCTATAACCTTTTCAAAGTACCCTGAATTCCAGAGTGCCCTTCCAATGGAGAGTCATGTTAGAAAGAAATTAGTTGTTGCCTTAGAGTAGTAGAGCTGCCCATGTGTATCTGCCCATTATATTTGACTAGTAAAAGTGCACGTGCGATGCACGTGTCTAGTATTTTTAGTTAAATTTAGCATATATCTTGTTTTTAATGGTTCATATGAAAAAAATCCTCTAGCAAACAACCTCCAATATATTGTACTGTTTATCTTTGTGCCTTGTTTATTCATTTATATATAAAATTGTTAATTAAAAATAGGAGTTTAATATTCTATTCAATAAATTTAATAATCTACATAGGCAAATATTTTATTTAGTAAATGATCTTACAAAATATACAATTTTAAAATACATCTGATTAATTAATACATTTTTTCATTTAGTAAAGGTTTTATTTAGTGTTCTAATATCTTATATGGTAATATATATTTTAATTTATTAAAATTCTCATGTAAATAAAATTTTTTAATGATAATTAAATATAATGATAAGAACATTTTTGTCCAACAAACATTTGCCTCACGTCGTACTTTTATAATCTAATTAATAAATAATATTGAATAGAATTGTCAATTTAAAAGAAGAATTTAAATATTATACTCAATAAAGTTAATAATTTACATTCTAAAAGTAGACAAATATATAGGAATTTAAATACTGTCCAAAAAATTTAATAATCTAAATAGAAAAATGTTTTATTTAGTTAAATATATTGCAAAATATACTACTTAAAAACACATCTGATTTAGTAATATATATTTTCATCTAGTAGAATTCTAATTTACATGACATAATTTCTTATTTAGTAATACATAGTTTAATTAGTAAAGTTCTAATTTTTTAAATAATTTTTTTTAATGAGAATTAAATATAATGATAACATTATTTTAGTCCAAGAAAAGTTTCAGTAGAATAGGAGTCTAGAGCCCTCTTGAATCCATTGGGGTTGTACAACAGAAACGGACATTGATAACAAGATGGAAGGTTCAGAGAATTTTCTTGAAAGAGCATCAGCTGCCTTGTTTTCAATCCCTTCTTGTAGATGATGTTGTAATCCAGCCCCAATAATTTGGTTATTCCCTTTTTCTGGATACAAGTATTTAAATGTTGCCCTAAAAGATGCTTTATACTCTGATGATATGTTCTAATAGTGACAGCAAAGATAATTGCCATTAGTTCTCTTTCATAGGTAGAGCAGTTAATTCCTAGGGTTGAGAGGTTTGGAAATATAAGCGAGTGGACAACCGTCTTGCATAAGAACATCCTCTAACCCAAAAGTACTTGCATCACATTCTAAGAGAAAGGGCTTGCTAAAATTAGGAACAGCTAAGACAATAGCATGAACGATAGCATACTTGAGTTGGTCAAAAGCCTGTTGAGCCTGTAAACTCCAATGAAAGTTCTCCTTTGTGAGTAACTGAGTAAGAGGTCTAGTAAGAGAAAGGGTTTGCCGAAATTAGGAAGTGCTAGGACAATAGCACAAGTCATAGCATACTTGAGTTGATCAAAAGCCTGTTGAGCTTGTAAACTCCAATGAAAATTGTCCTTTTTGAGTAACTTAGTAAGAGGTCTTGTGATGATACCATAACCAAAAATAAAATGACGATAATTATATCATTGCCTCCACATTTTAGGTTTAAAAAGCCCCTTTAACCCCTCAAGGGAAGTAGGAGTAGGCTAGTTAGACGTTACCTCCACCTTGCTACGGTTTGTGGCCCTTCAGCAGAAATAATATTGGTCAAACTCACATTAGGAAGCCTTGGCAAACAGCTAAGTAAAGTATCAAGGACCAATTGCAAGCCCTGGAGATGGAGCTCTTCAGAGGAGCTGTAAATAAGTATATCATTGAAACCAGCACGAACTTCCTTAAATAAGGCTGAAAAATTTGATTCATCAAGGCTTAAAAGGTCGCAGTGGTGTTTGTAAGGCTGAAGGGCATTACTAAAAGTTCAAAGTGGTTTGAATGCGTATGAAATGCGGTCTTGTCGATATCCTCTTATTTCATCCTGATTTGGTAGTAACCAGACTGCAAATCAATTTTATAGAACATGATAGCCTTATGAAGTTCATTTAATAAGTCTTCAATTAAAGGGATAGGGAATTTATCAACCAACCTTCTAACTAGTCTCCCTCAACTAGCCTCGCTTCATCATAAGCTTGAAGTGCCATAAGCTTCTTAGTCCGGCATTGGTGATTTGTTCCCACATCTGTAACAAAGGCCATTATTTCATTTTCGACTGGGCAAGGAGGATTTGGTGGGGACAGTGGAGGTATTATCAAGAGATGGTGTTTTTTGCTCCAATTGAACTTCAAAGTAAGGTGGGGATATGGTTTGACCAATAGGTGTTGGAGTATTAGGGTGAAAGGAAGTTTTTGTGGTGTTAGCGGAATTGGAGGTAGACTATTGTCAGTTTGTAAAGGTTGCTTTAGTGTAGGTTTTTGGTTTGTAAGTGTCTAGATGCAATTCTTGCAATCTAGTTTCGTTAATGTTGTAAAAAGATCAGTGGGGTGAAACAAGTTAATGGCAATCTTGGTATAATCCATCAAACCTCCAGTAAAATAGGACACAAAATCGGACTCACTATGTTGAGGATACAAACGCCCCATTTTCAATTGAAGTTCTTCATACTTATCTAAATATGCCTCAATAACAGTGGTCTGTCTTAAATGTTGCATTTCCTTTACCACATTAGTCTGGCAATCTCAACAAATTTTCTACATAATGCCTAAAAAAACTCATCCCAATCAATTAGTTGTCTACCCTTGCTCTAGTTTATGAACCAGGACTCTGCTTTACCTTGGAGAAATAGGCTTGCTAAATTGACCTGCCTATATGATTGAACCTCATAGCTCTGAAAGTCCTTACAATGCATACTGACTCGAGACTTCCCAACAACTCCTTTAAAACAAGGCAATTCACATTTGGGTAACAACATATTAAAATAAGTTCAACTAGCACCGGCATAATCAAGGTTGTCATGATCTAGAGTGGGTAATAAGCTCCTATTAAATCTAGAAATGTCAGGAATAGGAGATAAAAGTATCTTTATTTCTTCTACTACTTGGAACAGAGTTGGGGGTTACCCAAGGAGGATTGGGAGCAGAGCCTTGTATGAGTGGGCGGGATGGGCCACAAATTGTTGTAGCTCAAGCCACAACTCTTCATACATGGCGTGGCTCTTTCGTTGTTCATTGTGAAGAAGAGACTTTGTTCTTGAAGAAGAGACTTTGTTCTTGAAGAAGACTCTATTTTGGAAGTGTTTTCCTGTTGAAGTGCTAAAAGTCTAGCTTCAATGGAGTGGAGCTACTGGAGATAAGCATCACCTGTTCATCAACTTTGATACTTAGAAAAGCTCTTTTAGATCCTCCATTGGAGCTGAGGATTCATCAGCTAGAGTTCCTCTTTGTATGTAGGTTGTTGGTTCTTGCTCATGGTGGGAAGGAGAAGAACTAATAGAGAGGGAATGAAATAAGGAGTGATGAATTTTGGCTTTGAGCCACTGGCTTTGATACCAGTTGGCAAGATTTCATCCTGACAAATTCTAGAATTATAGAATTTAATAGAATTGAGTAGATAGAGAGTAAGAAGAAGAAAAATAGAGGAAGAGAGAGAGGAGAAGAGAAAAAGAGGAGAGAAGGAAATTCTATCTTGATTCATCAGCGGTCCCCTTGTGAATTGGGATGTTACATATATAGAAACTTCCTAAGAAACATATTGCTATTCTGGCATGTGTAATCACTCGTTGTTAAGGAAGCTAGTACAACTAACTTGACAAACATTGTCAAGACTGCTAACTAAGTACCCCTTTTTACAATATCAACCCTACATCTATGTGTCACCTTGACCCCCTTTAGCAAATAAAAGCTATCATGCTCTTTACCACTATCAATTCTCTTTCCCGTGCGAAGATCTTGAAAAACATAATGATTCGGAAAAAAACTCAATTTTGTAGTTTGGAGTTTTGGTAATGGCACTAATAGATAAGAAGTTAGCAGGAAACTTAGAACATGAAGTACATAGGTAATATTAGGTGCCAACTAGGTTTCCTAAGTTAATAGGAAACTTAGGAACATGAAGTACATAATTAATATTAGGTGCACATATAATAGAATAATATTAGGTGGCCATATAATGAAACTTGGCAAGTAATAGGTGTAAAAGAACTATTGGTTATTTGGATAATGTCTTTTTTTATATGTGGTGAGTGGACTAGAAAACCTTTAGAGGAGCAATATCAAGATGAGCATTGAAGGCATTACTTGATTTCACAAAATTTGAAGTGGCTTTGGAGGACGTATCCTCTTGATAAGAAGACATTGAAGATGCTATCAGTCGAAAAAATTTGTATCTTGGGAAATCTACATTTTCTGACAAATTTGCCTAAGCCCTTGTTAAGTTGCCTTGTTTTCCTCCATAGCCTCTAGCAGGTCTACCATGCAATTTCCAACAAGTGTCCTTTGTATGCCTTGGTTTCCCACAATAATCACAATGGGGATTATCCTTTTCAGAACTAGTTTTTTTTTTATCATGAGAACTACTAATAGTCAAGCCAGCCTTCTCAATAGGTGCTACATAGAGCATTGCACTCTTCCTACTTTCCTCTTGTTGGACAAGAGAATACGCCTGCTCAAGAGAAGGAAAAGGTGATTTTCCAAGAATCTGAACTCATATATGAACATATCCTTGATTTAATCCGGCTAGAAAGTCATAAATGCATTCTTTTTCAAGTGACTTCAAAATCTTGATAATAGTCAAGCTATTGCCATAAGCCACATAACTCAGAAAAATACTGAAGGCATAATACATACGTGGCCCCATGAATTTGTTTACATTGGTCATTTAGCCCCCTATTTAATAGGAAGACCACTTAGCCCCTTGAATTGTTGATTTTCCTTATCATTTGGCCCTCTAAATTAATGGAAAGACCACTTAGCTTCCTTAAATATCTATTTTCATTGCCATTTAACCCCTTACCCTTTAGCCCATTGTTTCTAATGAAAACATGACATGTGCCAATAAGGGGTAAGGTGGCAATGAAAATCAATGTTTCAGGGGGCTACATGGTTTCTCAATTAATTCAAGGAGCTAAATGACCGATAGAGACAAGTTCAGGAGGCACATATGTACTAAACCAATACTGAAAGATAGTCAAATCTCCTTGGTTTGTGTTGTGGACTTTATTCTGGATTTCAAAAATTTGAGCATCAATTCCCATGCAATAGTGGGTAAGAACAACAACGTTCCATATTTTCACAGTAGTATCGAGTAAAAATGTCTTGGAGATATGTCATTGCATCAAGTTGATTAGCCATGCCATAACAAGAGAACTCAGGATCTCATTGATTGTAAGAGGGATTAGAGAGGTTTGGACGGCGTTTCTCACCAGTAATATACCGCTACAGACACGAGCTTCGATAAAAAGCGAGCATGATCTAGACCATGCTAAATAATTAGAATTGCCATCAAGTTTAATAGGATTGGTTTGCTAGGAGGGGTTATCATTAAGAGGAGTAAATTTAGCATCTTCCATCTTATTAGCCATCATAGTGGAAAACTTGTCTCAATTTTTTCTAAGTGGGACAAGGAGGAAGTTGAGGAAACTTGGGAAATAGGCCAATTGGTGGCTGGGCTGTCATTTGGATGTGGCAGGGACACGATTTGAGGGAGATAACTCGACCTCTTATGAAAATGGGATAAATCTGGTACTGTAGTTCTAGAAGTGAATCAAGTGCCTAGGAGAGAATGCTCAATCTCCAAAAAAATGAGCACAGGGCTTTGATACCATAAAGATTTGAGAAAGTGATATTTGATTAATTCAATACTGCATTTGACAGAGGTTACAGACCTATTTATATTTTAGATTGTGGCCTAACTAGGAAATTTAGGGGGAATAAATCTCTACGGATCAGCAAATAAATTACTGTGGCCTAAAAATCTGCCCAAATCACTGAAATCAGGTAACAAATAAGCTGATGCCTACATGTCTGTATGGATGCTTTTATAGGATCCTGCAAAAAGGAATACCCTAATCTTAAAAAAGGAGGAGAACAACAAAGTACCCTGCATGGTATTTTTTGAAGTTCGTTCCTATAATAAATATTGCTAAAATTCATAGCTGGTGGTCATGCATAATGCATATACCTGTTGTAAATATTTTACTCTCTCAAGTTTGCAAATCCATTTTCTTATTCTCATACCTTTTCTGGTTATCTCTTTGCAGGTACTTTGAGTATTTTCTTGGTGGTAGAACTATTCATTGAAATAATAATTATATTTAAAAATTGTTGGAGAAAAATAGAACAGTGCCCTTGTGATACACTCTGAATTCACCCTTAAAACAGAATGAGTTTTCTTATGTCTATCCATCTAATATGAATGCTCTCAATTTTCTGTCACAACCCTTTTTAACTCCAAAGTGTCTTAAAAATCATGGCTTGTAATGTCCAGTCAACTATATGCTGTACTTGAGCACAAAATGTGACGAAAAGTGTATAAAATGTTGTTTTTCTAAACCTTCATTCGGAGTTATGGTTTTCATTCCGTATTATTTACATTCTTTTGCAATCGCTTTCTGCAGAAACTCATATTTGAGAGACCTCATCCTAATGTACGAAAAATTGTTCTTGCCACTAATATGGCAGAGGCAAGTATTACAATTAACGACATAGTTTTTGTGGTTGATTGTGGAAAAGCGAAAGAAACCACTTATGATGCTTTGAACAATACCCCGTGTCTACTACCTTCATGGATATCACAAGCATCTGCACGGCAAGTAAGTCTTCTTGGTTTATGGTAATTTCAATTTGTTCTTGTGCATGTTTCTCTGGATTGAATGATTTGAAGCATAATTGGAACATTTAATGCCTTCATTTTATAAATTTCTGACTTCATGTGAGATGGCATGATGTATAATACTATGGAGAAAAAGAAATGGTTCTTTAAAACTTAGCAGAAAACTTTAGAAAAGAATTCAAGATCAAGCTTAAAAATGAATTCCTCCAATTAAGTTGGATGAAAATCAAAGATACTGCTCAAAATGCTGTTTGTTTGTATGTTAGGCTAGATCAAAGAGTCAAAGTCATGATTTGGATAGTGTAGTCACTACCTTATACGAAGTAATTAGGGTTTGACTGGCATCTTCAACGAAATTCTATATTTTATCTTCATTTATCCTTTCTGAATTTGGTATTTATTTAAATCTGATATGCTTCTTTTTGGGTCATACTTGATTGCAGAGAAGAGGTAGGGCTGGTCGTGTGCAGCCTGGTGAATGTTATCACCTCTATCCCAAATGTGTTTATGAAGCTTTTGCTGAATATCAGCTCCCTGAACTTCTGAGAACTCCTTTAAACTCTCTTTGCTTGCAAATAAAAAGTTTGCAGGTTGGGAGTATTGCAGAATTCTTGTCGGCTGCACTTCAGCCACCAGAACCTTTGGCTGTAAGTATTCTGGCAGTAGTTCTCTCGATTTCCATGACAACATTCGGATGCAAATAAAAAAGCTGGGAAAGAAGACAACACATGTTTTGATGATGGGGGGGGAAAAAAATAATACTTGAATGCAAATAAAAACTTGGAAAGAAGATAATACGTATTTTGAACTTTGCAAAAAAAAAAAAATCTTCTATACCTGATCTTTTTAGGTGATGTATAAGGGTGTTAACTACATTGAAGGTAATTCAAGTTATACCCTAATAACATGCAAATAACAATAAAAGTTTTGTAACAGAAAAATACCTGAACTTCTAAAAACTTTGAGAGAAAAATAATTGCAACTGGTTTTATTAGGCTTTTGGTAGATAAATGATAGCATAGCTATTAACATTTTGACTGTCAGATGGAAGCATCATGTCACTCGATGACTAAAAAAGATTGACATGTCATATATATATATATATATATATATATATATTGCCATGCATACATGAAGTCGAAAAAATAGCAAATGTCCAACTGATATATTCATATTTTTAGTCCTCGGTTGATGTGGCGCTCCTATGAGGCATTATCCAATTAATATTAACAATTACGTTTTTATTTATCAACGAAAAACTTAATAAAACTGGTCACAATGATTTCTCGAAAAGTTTTTAAAAGTTCATGTATTTGTTAAGATATTCCTAACAATATTCTGGGTTTAAAAGAAACTAGAAGAAGACGAGAAGGAGAATAGAGAGAAGGAGAGAGAATTAGGCGAGAGTAAAATTGTATTGATTATGCTTGTGGTCCCCCATAAGAGATTCCGTTACATATAGCAAAAGGTAGAATGAGCTGTACATACAACCAAAAAGGTGTGCAACAGATATAGGAAATAAATGCCAGCTAATCATATAAACAGTTATAATTCTGCAATGATAATTAACTTACTTATCTGAATTTGCCCTTTACCCAGTTTTTCCTTTTATAAGTTACAATGCCTCTTTGAATACATTCTTGTACCCAAGAATGAAAAAACTCCGCAAATTCACTCTCAATGAATTTGCTATCTTCCCAAGTAGCCTCCACATTAGGAAGTTGCTGTCATTTGATGAGGAGTTGAGCAACATGTATGTCATTGAGTAGTACAGTCCCAGTATTAAGAACCTTCTCAGGCAGGAGGGAAAAATCACCATCAGTGAAGGGAAGTAGAGGAGAGAGAGGTGTAGCATTAACTCCCACTTTCTGTTTTAATAAAGACATGGAAAACATGATGAATCCTGCAAGGAGGAGGAAGAGCTGGCTTGTGGGCCACCTTTCCGATATAGTACTGTGTTGTGAGCTTCAATGATTTCCTGACAGCTAAAGTGCACTGTCTGTAAGGTTGGATCTTGAGGTAGACCCAATCTCAAATAGAAAATTCCCTATCTGACTTGTGCTTGTTAGCTGCTTGTTTCATCTTGTTCTTGGAAGCAGCAAGCTGATCTTTGAGGTAAGAGGACATAGCTTCTCTTGCCTAAAGGAATTCTTCAACTGTTGCCATTAAAGATGTGATAGTGGGAAGATTAGGCAGGCAAGGCGGAGTACCATAAGTTGCTTAGAATAGGCTCATTTTATAGCACTGTGAAAACTGGTGTTGTACCAGAATTCTGCAAGGCTAAACCACTTAGCCCACATCTTGGGCTTGTGGAAGGTCATGCATCTCAAGTAGGTTTCAAGGCACCTATTAAGTCTCTCAAATTGCCCATTTGACCAAGGATGGTATGCAGAGTTGAACTCTAAGTTTATACCCAAAAGTTTCGTTAATTCTTGCCAGAAATGCCCAGTGTATATTTTCTGTGTCTGAGACTAGTCTTAGGCATGCCATGGAGCTTAAAAACATGGGATAAGAAGGCCTAAGCTATTGTTGCAGCAGTGAAAGGGTGAGTCAAGGGAATGAAATGCCCCATTTCAGTGAATCTGTCAACCACAACTAGAATAGTATCATACCCTTCTGACTTAGGTAGTCTCTCAATAAAATCCAAAGTAATGTCCGGCCAGGCCTATTCAGGAATGGGCAAGGGCTGTAGCAAGCTAGTTGAGGGAACAATCTCACTTTTACACCTCTTATAGGTGTCACATTGTAGCAACCAATTTAACACACACTTCTGCATGCCAGCCCGTAAAAAGATTGTTGCAATCTGGTGAGTGTACCTTGAACCCTTGAATGCCCTCCAATGGGTGAATCATGATATGCAGTAAGAAGCTTATGTCTCAAAGTAGTTGCAGAATCCACATAAACTCTTCCCTTATACTTGAGTATCCCACTAGCTAGAGTATGATTAGGATAGGTAGAGTTAAAATATAGAGCAGTAAGCAATTGCTGGATCTTAGGATCCCCAATGTAAGAGTTGAGTACCTCTTGAACCCATAAAGGTGTGATGCTAGAAATAGCATGTAGAGAAAAGGAAGCTTGGCCCTCAAATTGCCTAGAAAGTGTGTCAGCAACACTATTGTCAGTTCCTCTGTTATACTAAATAATATAATCCAAATAGAGTAATTTGGAGACCCTTTTGTGTTGAATAGAATGGTGAACCCTTTGTTCCAAGAGGTGTTTTATACTTTCATGATCTGTTCGGATGATAAAGGAATTATATTCCAAATAGTGCCTCCATTTAGAAATTGCCAGCACTGCAGCCATCAGTTCCCTCTCATAAGCCGAGGCTTGTTGATTCCTAGGACTCTAAAGGCCTAGAAATGAATGCAATAGGCCTTCTCTCTTGCATAATGACTGCACCCAATCCACAACTACTAGCATCACATTCTAACACAAAAGGCTTAGAAAAATTAGGGAGAGCTAGAACTGGAGCTTGTGTCATACAAGCCTTCAAATGATCAAAAGCTTCTTGAGCACTAGGATTTCGCAGAAATTGGTCCTTTTTCAAAATTTCAGTCAAAGGTTTAGCAATGGTCCCATGCGTTGCAATGAATCTTCTATAATACTTGTAAGTCCAGTAAAACCCCTCAATCCTTTAAGAGTAGTAGGAGTAGGCCAAGCCAACAAAGCCTTCACCTTGCTGGAATTAATAGACACCCATGCAGGTGAAATAATATGTCCCAAATAGTTGATAGAATTTCTACCAAATTCACACTTAGAGGCTTTTTGCAAAGAGCTGATGATGGGGGAGCACCTTGAACACAGCTTCCAAGTGTGCTAAATTCTGGTCATGAGAGGGACTATAGATAAGGATGTCATCAAAGAATACCAACACAAACTTTCTCAGGAAAGGCTGAAAGATATCATTCATCAAAGCCTAAAAAGAAGTTGGGGCATTAGTGAGCCCAAATGGCATCACCTTAAACTCATAGTGCCCTAAATGAGTGCGAGAAGTAGTTTTAGGAAAGTCCTCAGCCTTCATTCTGATCTGATGATAACCAGACCTAAGGTCTACTTTAGAGAAAATAGTTGCTCCATGTAGCTCATCCAAAAGATCCTTTATAATAGTAATGGGAAATTTATCTTTGACTGTGGCCTTATTCAATTCTCTATTGTAATCAAACAAGAAGTTTTAATGTACTTCCTGATATTTTCATTCATAGGAGACGCGCGCGCGCACACACACACACACATATATATAGCGCGCACACTTTAGGATAGAGTTAAACAGGAAATAGAACTCCTAAATTAGCTACGTATTAGCCTATAAATGAGCCTATAGGTATACACGGAGTATTTACATTCTATAACACTCCCCTCAAGCTGGAGCTTAGATATTAATCATGTCCAGCTTGTTACAAAGATATTCAACTCGATTCCCATTTAATGCCTTGGTGAAAATATCTCCCAATTGCTCGTTGGTCTTCACATAACTAGTTGAGATTACGTTCTCTTGAATCTTCTCTTGAATGAAATGACAATCAATCTCAATATGCTTAGTTCTTTCATGATGCACTGGATTTGAGGCGATGGGAAGAGCTGCTTGTTGTCACACCATAGCTTCACAGGTAAAGGTGGTTTCAATTCAATTTCTACTAATAGATGGCAAATCCACATAATCTCACTAGTAGATTGAGCCATGGCTCTATACTTAGCCTCCGCACTAGATCGAGAGACAACATTCTGCTTCTTACTCTTCCAAGATACCAAATTTCCGCCAAGAAAGATACAATGACCAGTACTAGATTTCTTGTCAATTTAAGATCCAATCCAGTCAGCATCTGCCAAGCACTCAATAGATGAGTGTCCATGATTTCTATATGGCAAATCGAAGCTTGGAGCTCTTTTCAAGTAACAAAGAATCTGATCCAAAGTTGACCAATGCTTAACTGTAGGCGTAGACGTAAATTGGCTGGCTACACTTGTTGAATAGGGAATATCTGGACGAGTCATTGAGAGATAATTCAACTTCCCAACCAACCTTCTATATTTTTCTGGGTCATTAAAAAGATCACCATCTTCCTTTGTAATATGAACATTAGGAGTCATTGTTGTGTTACATGGCTTAGCTCATACCTTTCTAGTCTCTGAAAGCAAATCAAGGACATACTTTCTTTGTGTTGGGAAGATCCCTTACTCTTAGTCACCTCTATATCCAAGAAGTATTTTAATTGACCTAAGTTTTTTGCATGGAGCTTGGTGTGTAAGAATGTCTTGAGAGAAGCGATTCCCATGCTATCATCTCCTGTGATGACAATATCATCAACATGTACAACCAATAGAATAACTTCAGCATTGGATTGCCTAAAAAAAATGAATGATCACACTTGCTCTTCTGTAACCCAAACTTTTGAACCACCTCACTAAATTTGCCAAACCAGCCTCGAGGACTCTGCTTCAAGCCATACAAAGATTTTTTCAAATGACATACCTTTCCATACTCCTCCTTTCCATAAAAAACCTGGTGGTTGCTCCATATACAAGTCCTCTTGGAGATCACCATGTAGAAAAGTGTTCTTGATGTTTATCTGATATATAGGCCAATCCTTTGAAGCTGCTAAATAAATAAATAAATGAATAGATGTCAGTTTGGCCATGGGAGAGAGTATCTGAGTAATCAATTCAATAGGGCTGAGCAAACGTTTTTGCCACCAATCTGGCTTTAAGTCGTGCCATAGTCATTTTTATTGAATTTAATTGCAAAAACCCACTTGCAACCCACAACTTTCTTGCCTTCTGGTAAATTGACAAGATCCCCTATATGATTATCATCTAGAGCCTGTATCTCCTCAAGCATAGCATTATACCAATTCGAATGGGACAAAGCTTCTTAACTGTCTTAGATATGGAAACAAAGTCTAGAGAGATAGTTAAAGAACTAGAAAGAGACAAATGGTCATCGTAGATAAAATTAGCAATAGGGTATTTAGGAAGGGTGCATTGTCGTTTATCTTTACGAAGGCTAATAGGCACATCAAGATCATCTGCTAAAGGATCAGAGTACGAAGGAGCTGGTGCAGGGCATGTATCATGGTGGCTTCATTGGAGCTGCTGGAGGAATAGTCTGATCATCCAATGAATCCACAACATTTGATTGTTCAACACATGAATTGTCATTGTCACCATGAGGCCCCTCGTTAGAAAGTTGGTTCTGGAATTGCTATTTTATCTGAATTTGGAGAGAGGCTTGATAAATTAGCCAATTGTCTTTCTCCCCGTCACTGCTAGAATGAGATTGTGAAGAAAAGAACGAAATATGCTTAGAAAAGACTACATTTGTGGAAACCAAATATTGTTATAGGTCTGGAGAATAAAACCTGTAACTTTTTTGAAGCGGAGAATATCCCAAAAAGACTCATTTAAGGGCTTTATGATCCAATTTAGTAAGATGGGGTCTCACATCCCAAACAAAATAAGTACTCCTAGATATTCATAGTTCCACAGGAAAAGAGTCTTGTTAGGAAAGAGAACATTGTAAGGAGTATTACCATTGAGAACTGTTGATGGCATACGATTAATGAGGAAACAAGTTGTAGAGACTGCATCAGCCTAGAATGGTTTAGGAACGTTCATTTGGAATAACAATGCACGAGTAGTCTCCAAAAGGTGTCTGTTCTTCCTTTCAACAACTCCATTTTGAGTAAGAGTGTCAGCACAAGAAGATTGATGAAGAATTCCATGTTGATTCTTATAATTCTAAAATGATGTTGACATATATTCTTTTGCATTATCACTTCTAAATGTACGCACAGTCGTATTAAATTAAGTCTTGATTTTAGCACAAAAAGTAGTAAAATGAGCATATACTTTAGACCGACTTTCCATAAAATAATTCCAAGTCATTCTAGAAAAATCATCCACAAAAGTGATAAGGTATCTAAAACTAGTTTTAGACAAAATAGGATAAGGTCCCCAAATATTAGAATGAACTAACTCAAAAGCAAACCTAGATCGTTTATGAATTCTAGTGCTTAACGGGCTTCTTTTGTGTTTTGCAAAATAACAAGACTCTCAATGTACATTATAAAATTGAGGACACAACTTCTTTAACACTGGTAGAGAAGGATGACCCCATAGACAATGTGCTTCAAATGGAGACACCACACTTGATTAGGCAATTGAACGAGGCACCCATTCATCCAAAATATAAAGATCGTTCAATATTTGCCTTTTATCAATAGTTCGCTTTGTCGTAAGATCTTGAAAAAGACAACGACGGGGGAAATATGAGATACAACAATTGAGGTTTCTGGTGAGATAGCTGACAAAAATCAAATTAAAAGCTAGGCTAGGTAAACTAAGCATAGAAAATAAGGCAATAGATGAAGTGGGTTTTACAATCCCAGATCCTTCGATAGTGTAATTAGACCCATCTGCTATTGTTACAAGAGAGGATGCTGTGTGAGATTGAAAGCTAGAAAAGACCTTAGGATTACCTGTCACGTGATTTGTGGCACTAGAATCAATGACCCATTTGTTTGAGGAAGAAATGAGACACTTTTTACTTGATTGAGCAAAAGCAGCTACTGATGGACTTTCTTTCAAGGCTTCTTGATATTGGGAAAACTTTGCTTATTCCTTAGTTGAAATAGTGACTGTTTTCCTAGAAGATGAAGTTATAGCAACAATAGCAAAGGTACTTTAAGCTCTTTGATTGGGATCTTATAATTTCTTACAGTAACGCTTTGTGTCTAGGCTTTTTGCAATCGTAGTGGATAATCTCATTACTGCTTTCATTACTCCCTTTATCTTTGGGTATTATTTCTTTTACTTGTATCATTACCCCTTCTATTAGCAACAAGCACATTAGTCTGTTGATGAGATGGAGTGGATTGCGTTCATAGCACTTCACTAATTACATCTTGAAGAGATGTCATTTCACTGTCGGCAAGGATTTGAGACTTGGTCGTGTCATATTCAGAAGGAAGCCTCGCCAAGAAACTCATAATCACCATCTGTTCCCTTTGAGCTTGCTGCACTTTAACATTAGTACTAAAAGGAAGTAACACATTTAATTCTTCATAAGTCTTAAACTCCATGAAGTATGTAGTGAGGGATTTAGCATCTTTTTCAGTGCAATAAAAGGCCTTGCATACTTCATATATTTTGCAAACATTCCTTTTCCCAGAATTCAAAAATTCTATATATTCCATCAACTCTTTGATAAATTCACAGTGATTTACCATACCCACCACTTAACAAGCTAAGCTGCAGGGGAAGCACTGTGGTGCTAATAAATTCTGAGGATTTCAGCGAGGGGGTTCTACTATTAAGCCTTGGCAAGTTACTAACACTACCAACTTAAAAAGCCCAACCACCCTACCTACTACTACCCCTACTCTATCAGCCCCAACTTTTAAACCCCAGACAGACTCTAAACCCTCTGTTTCCGCTAGAACGCCGGGTGCTTGTTACAAGTGTGGCGAAAAATATTTCAAGGGGCATCAATGTGCAACTAAGAAGCTAATGGCATTACAAGCAGCTGATGAGGAAGAAACCGAAGAGGAAGATTGGCAAGAAGTACAAGATCTAGCAACTACTGACCAACCAGAGCATATTGGCGTATCATTAAATGCAGTGGATGGTGGTCTCAATGATAACACAATCAAGTTACGTGGGTCAGCCGAGAACAAGGATATTATGATCCAAATAGATAGCGGTAGCACCCATGGCTTTGTGGACAATAAATTGGCTAAGCAATCGAAATTGCCTTTAACGCAAGTGCAAGCTGTTTCGGTCACAGTGGCTGATGGCAGGACTCTCTATTTCTAGCAAATGCACAGGGTTCAGTTGGTCAATGCAAGGTCACAAATTTCAGTTTGATACGTGGATTCTTGAGCTTGGGGGTTATGATCTCATTTTGGGAGTGGACTGGATGAAATGTCAGTCCCCAATCACCTTTGATTTTTCTTCTAACACCCTAAATGTTAGGAAGGATGGAAAACCATTAATCCTGAAAGGATTGGAGGAGCACATCTCACTAAGCATGATGACTGCAAAAATGCCAAGGAGGCATGTGCAGCAAGTTCAGAAAATCTTCTTTGCCAATCAGAGAAATAAAGCTGCTAACTAACTTTTAACAATTATTACAGATTTACCCCTATCCTTAAATTCCCCTTTTTGCTCTTCTATACGTTACACCTCACCTCGAGAGCTAGAGGAAGGAATAGAGGTGGGTGGTGCAGGAACAGAGTTTTGATTCTGAATGAGCTGTTCCAACTGAGCAATGGAACGTTGAGTCTCTTGGTGAAGATTTGTCCATAAAGAAGTTTGCTCTTGCAACAGTGTCGCAATGCGAAGGTTTTGCTTAGCTTGAAGTTCATGGAATTTGGATTCTAGGAATCCAAATCAGGTCTCCAATTGCTCACCAAAGGTGTTAGTGAAAGAGCAAAATTGCTCTCCGAGATCTTCGATGGTTTTCTTTGGTGGATTAGTCCTAGTCATGATTGGAAAAATCAGAACACTCGAGGAATGGTGGCTCTGATACCAGTTGTTAAGATATTCCTAACAATATTCTGGGTTTAAAAGAAATTAGAAGAAGAGAAGGAGAACAGAGAGAGAAGAGAGAAGGGGAGAGAATTAGGCGAGAGAGAATAAAATTGTATTGATTATGCTTGTGGTCCCCCATAGGAGATTCCGTTACATACAGCAAAAGGTAGAATGAGCTGTACATACAGCCAAAAAGGCGTGTGCAGCAGCTATAGGAAATAAATTCCAGCTAATCATAAAAACAGTTATGACTAACTAATAATTCTGCAATGATAACTATCTGAATTTATCCTTTTACCCCCTGTTTCGTTTTATACATTGCAGTATTTTCTAGTACAAAATTGTTTATTATTACTTATGCCTTATTAGGGTATAAGTTGAGTGACCATTAGTGTAATTAACCCCCTATGATGTGCTGAACTTGTTGAAAATAACTAACTACTGCCTGAGCTTGACAAAAGCGCGCTTATTGCCCTCTTAAATGACAAGGGGAACGATAAAATTTTGACCCCTGAATTTTCTTCATGGGGTAATAGGTACTTTTGTCAAATTTAGGGGAGGTATAGGTTATTTTTGCCAAGTTTACGGGGTAATAGGCGTGTTTTTACCAACTTGAGGTGTGCCATAGTCACTCGTAAAGATTTGATTGTATGAAAAGCTTTTTGCACCAAGTTTAGGGGGGAAATTATATGTTAAACCGGTTTTCTTTTGTTATTTAATTCAATGCAATTCAATTTAATTTCTCAGAAAGACGAAGCGATGCTATTCTTGGAGTTGAAGTGCGTTTTTCTTATTGATATTTTTAATTTTTATTTTTTTGGGAAGATTGCATTTTTTTCTTCTGTTTATTGTTGACTATTTGCTTAGATTTTTTTGGAGGCTAACAGTGGAGGCCTTGCAATAAATATTGGTTGTCTCTGTATATGATGTCTTGCATAAATTTAGGAATTATCAGTAGACTCCTTAGCATTTTAAATCCACTTTACATCAATTATTTGCAAGTTGCAATACCTATCTGGATTCAGAAGAGCTTCTTGGCCTTGGAAATTGTTTATATAAGCATAGTTGCATGTTAATGGTGGGTCATCATAAATTTGTTGTAGTATTCTACTTTTCTGATCATAGTCTTATGTAATTGTATCTGGGTTCAGTGGGTGGATGTAGCTGGAAGTTTGACTTGAGGAATAAAAACTGGAAGGCATTAACACATTATGTGCACAAGTAAATTAATATCTATACAAACGAATTTTGTGCATATATATAGGTCTTCGCCTTCTCCATTTTTGTAAAATTATTATTTTTAGTTCTTGATCCCATTTGTCAGTTAATGGCAAAAATTGACAGCTTCTGATGGGTGATAGGTCCAAAATGCTATTGATTTTTTGAAGATGATTGGTGCGCTAGATGACAAAGAGAATCTGACTAATCTTGGTTAGTTTGCTAACTTTTTTCCCCAAATTAAGAGATTCGCTGTTTTAAAATTTTCATTTTTTATGTTATTTTGTGGAGCTTTTAAATTCTTTTTTCAATTAGGTAAATACTTGTCAATGCTCCCAGTAGATCCCAAGCTGGGAAAAATGCTAATCATGGGAGCTATCTTTCGTTGTTTTGACCCTGTATTAACAATAGTATCTGGACTGAGTGTCAGGGATCCTTTCCTTCTGCCTCAAGATAAAAAAGATGTAAGTGTATTGCATTACGTAAATTTGTTTCCATTGTCTTATAATGGACCAAGGTGGTTTGAACTTCTTAAAGAAGTATCTAGTTTCATGAATGTTTTGAAAACATTTTTTTGGGTCTGTTCAAAATCTTTTAGAATCAGGATACAGTCTGTTCCAAATATCTTTAAGGTCTGTTCAAAATTTCCAGTAACTATCATAGATGAGATCTTTTAGGCGAAAGAAAAGTTATCAAGTTTCAACTTAAATACCAAATTCATAACAAAAAGGAAATAAAGTGCAAAGGTTAAATGGCACTTTCTTTTTTTTGACACAGCTGAAGTTGTCTGACCAATCTGCAATTTTTTCTTGTCATATTTGCAAGTGCTATGCAGGATAAGTGATTTTGTCTTCGGACTTTTGGTGTGAATTGGATATCATTTCTTGGCACTTTGTTCATGCTTAAGATAGTTACAACACTGGTGATGAACCATTCATCATTGTTTAGGCTTCATCATAATATTTGCGACTACCTTTTTTAATTCATGTCCCGTCAAGTTTCCACTTTTGACTAACTATTATTTTTTCTTTTCACTGATTTAGCTTGCTGGGACAGCAAAATCTAGATTTTCAGCAAAAGACTACAGTGATCATATGGCTCTCGTCCGTGCATATGAAGGGTGGAAAGATGCAGAACAAGAAGGGTCAGCATATGAGTATTGCTGGAGAAATTTCCTCTCTGCACAGACTCTACAAGCCATCCATTCTCTGAGGAAGCAGTTTAGCTTCATTTTAAGAGATGCTGGGTTAGTTGACATGGATATTGGCATCAACAACAAATTAAGTCACAACCAGTCATTGGTTCGTGCAATCATATGTTCTGGTCTTTATCCTGGCATAGCATCAGTAGTGGTAAGGTTATCCTGTTGACAATTTTCTTCTATTTTTTTCTTTCTAAAATCTGTAAGTTGATTTTTTCTTTTTTTTCTTCATTTTCAGCACAGAGAAACTTCAATGTCTTTCAAGACTATGGATGATGGCCAAGTTCTATTATATGTGGTAAGAGTTGCTTGCATGAGGCTTGTATTTGAACCTCACATGCATGTAGAATCAGAAAGCTTGAATGTGAAGAGATTTTGATATGTGCACTTCACGAGGACCTGTAACTTTGAAATGATTCTACTGAATTTAGAGAGTATTTTTTTTTCTTATTTCTGCAGAGAAAAGGCGTATGTATTTATACACTAACACCTCGTAGGAAAGGAAATATACATTAAATGCCTAATGTGAACACCCTAATATGAACGCTCAAGGTTGAGTACAATCTGTTTACAACTAATTACAGACAAATTATCCAATACTCCCCCTCAAGTTGGTGCAAAGATATCGCGTGTCCAACTTGCAAACCAGATTATGAAAGGTCAGTAAAGAGCTTTGGTGAAGACATCCGCAAGACATCACGAGACATGCATAAGGAGTCATCTATCAATTTCCCCTTATGAAATGACGATCAATCTCTATATGTTTCGTATAGTCATATTAAATTGGATTGTGAGCTATACTAATAGCAGCTTTGCTATCACAGAACAAGGACATTCTATTATCTCCTAACAACTTTAGTTCATTCAACAACTTATATGGCTTGAGTGGTTCTCATACCCCTTGAGCCATGGCTCTACATTCTGCATCTGCAGATGACTAAGCTAAAACAATTTGTTTTCTACTCCAAGTGACTAAATTCCCTCCAACTAAGGTATAACAACTAGTTGTTGATCTTCTATCATTTGGATACTCGGCCCAATCATCCTGTGTTGTTGATATGTGTAAATCAGAATTATATTCCGATTAGGATTCCAAGAAGGAATCATAATCAGATTAGGTTTATTGTATTTTCTTGTTTTAGGACTTTTAGAATTGTATATATACCCTATAGATCTTTGTAAAATAGACAAATAATATAACAATTCGTATTTCTCAAAATCTACATGGTATCAGAGCCATATAATCAGATTATAGGTTTGTAAAATTTTGAAAAATTGAATTTTTTTTACTGTGAACAGTAAACCTTAAAAAAATAAAAATTGGGGGTTTGTGATCTAGAGGCCTTCTAGTGTCTCACCGCCATTGCCATCAGTGTCGCTGCACCGTTGCCAGCCAAATCGTCTTATCTCCGATCACCGTCTGATGAGTGCGTGTGCCTCATGCGCCACTGCCCTTCCCCCACGCGTCGGTGCGTGTGCTTCACCACCGCTGCGCCACTCCAATTAGACGGGTGATACTCCGTTCTGACATTTATTCCGGCCTATTTGACCTGTCTGTGGTAGGATCTAGTGATTTTTTTGCTTTCGTGGTGTCTTTACGGTTCTTCCTCGCTTCCTTTGGCTATACCAAGTTCTTCACTGCCTGTTTTGGTATTTTTTATTTATTCATTACTGTTTCATA
>CANXYI010865751.1:0-13301 GCA_948208565.1 Hura crepitans
ATTCAAAGTTAAAACAAAGTCATTTAGATGGTTAAAAATGCCTATTAAGATTTTATAGCAATGTCATAAGAATAGTGATCTAGTTTTAGTTGAATCATAAAATATTCAATTTTTGCTTAAGAAATTCTAGGATTAATACAACCTTATACTCAAATAGTCAAAGTAGTCCATTGGCACTGGAATTGGAATTTTTGGATATCAAAAACTATTTTTACTAAATTAGGTAATGTTAAAAAGTTGCATTATTACTAGTTTTTCTTGGTTTTCGAGCTTAGGTTTTTAAAGGCTTATGGGACTTAGATTAAATAATTATTAGGGATTTAAATTGATGTTAAATTAGGGAAATAAAATGGGGATTTGTATTAAAAAGAAAAATGAATGGATGTTGAATTAAATTTTTTACACCCATATATAAGTCAAAATGGATTAAAATTTGGATCGATGTTGGAATATTGTCTCTATCTACCTCCCCCCTTTCTCTCTTTGGCCGATGGTTTCCCTCTATGGAAAATTTCCATTTTATTCTCTCTTACCTTAATTTAAGCCCTATAATCACCAACTAAATACTAAATTGAAACCTTTATAACCTTTAGACCTTGATTGTACCAAGAATTTCAACAAAAATTAAAGGATTTTTATGGCTTTATGCTTTAATGAATAGTAAATCAATTTTAATAGGGTAATTCTTTTCTGAACTTTGAAATTTTTCCTAGATTCTTTAGGTGTCCAAGAGCACATATATGATGTTATTTCCTTGTTTTGACTCACATTTGATTTTATATGAATTTTTTTGTAACGAGCCTTTTTTTAGTTGTAGAGCAAAGACAAGGGCAAGGAGATGTCATAATCAAGCTTATTGGTGTATTTAGAACTCTAAGTAAGTGTAGTCAATGAAATTTAATGTGTATGTGTATGTGGATTTATGTTAAAGTTTATGTGTTAGTGTATGTAAATATGCTAATTGGCATTTAATAGTGCTAAATGCTAAGGGATCATATTATGTGACTTTATACTTATGTATTATGATCTTAGAAATGTTTGAATAAATGTCATAAATGCACATTGCATGATGGTCGAATGGTTTGTAGTGCATATATGTATGTTTAATGATACTCATGTACACATAAGAGAATATATGCTTATGAATTGTGATAATGAGTGTGAGATCATGTAATGATGCATGGAAATTAACCAATTGAGTGTAGTGTGTGCAAATGAATGTATGGCTGCATGGCCTAAAGAGTAGGTGTGCGTATGTTTTTTATTATGCATGCACATAGAGTTAATTTCTTACGAATGGTTTCATGTGGCTATAAGTATCCTATGATATATAAGAGAATGCTCACATGTAATATGGAAGTGTGGGACTATGTAGTGGCCGAATGGATCATCATCCATGGTTAAGATATTTGAGGTTAATGGTGTCACAATTATGTACATCATAATGATATAATAAAGCATGCCTAGTGATCTTTATTGTGGAAGCTTAAAATGTATATTATGATGTGATAGTAGTCATAGACACATGACCAAGATGAGTGTGATACTTATGAGATTGTTATGATGGCCTAATTCATGTTAATATTCTAATGAGTATATGTTCATATTATGTAACATGTGCATATGTGCTTATGTAAGCATATGGAGATATGTATAATTATTTATGTTCTATGTATATGGTGAAACATGATGGGAATCAAAAGATTAATATAATTCTGCAGTTGGTCATTGGTTAGCCAAACCTTTAAAAATTTACTTAAGCCACTTAAAAAGGTGAAACAAAAAATAAATTTGGTGATTAGTCCATACATGTTGACAACCTAGATTGGATAAGTTAACCAGTTAATTAGGGGTTTAGCAGCTGTTAGGGTACTTCTATACCTAGTGTCATGACCTATGGGTGTCCTATGTTGATTTTTATGACCCACGGGTCTTATGATGAGATTTCTGGGCATTTATAGTCCTGATGACCTTTGAATCTAGATTATTGGACTTTTATAGTCCTGATGACTGTCATATTCAAAATTTTGGGCTTTCATGGTACTGATGGCCTTAGTGGCCTGAGTGTTCCCATTATTTATTATATTTATGTGTTTTCTTAAGTATGGGCATAAAACATGTTTGATGCTGAAGCTTAAAATAAAAAAGGTTAAAAATTAATGTTCTACAAAGTTGTTGGATGTTTACTTATGATAATATGTATACTTTATGAAGTTCGAGACATATGCATGCGTATTTCTTGTTTTAAATATTACATTCTATGTACATATAAATTCATTTTTCCTTGCCATCAATATATACATAAGAGTGTGAATGTGTGTGCACTTAAATTTCCTTGATTACATCACTAAGCAAATTTGTTTAGTGCATTGTTTTATTTGCAATGTATAGGTTAAAGAACCAGATTAGAATAAAAGCCTCATTATCTATTACAAGTCAAGAGAAGAATACTTTTTAGTATTTTGTTGTTCTATACATATATTATATGATGTAATTAAGTAGTGGCACTTATATGTAGCATGGGAGGGATTGGGCATAATCTAGGTTGTAAATGTTTTTAATAACTTTTAAATCAAGTTTAAGCTATATTTTATGCTTATATTAAATATCTTCCTATTGTATATTGATTGGATTGCCTTGTTGTTGTTAGATAGTTAGGAGGACCAATTTGATGTTGAGATATTATTTGTGATACATAAAAGTGTTGTTTAAAACTGACAGGTTACTAATCATTTTGGGATAGTTTCCTAATACAACTATTATGCTACTGAATTTCTGACATGAGGATTCCAAAAACATTTTCAAAACTTATAAGCAAAATTTTATTTTTGCACATTTTATAAAGTTTAGCAAATAATTAAATGATATTAAGAAGTGTTTTAAATTATAATTGGTTTTTAATAAAGTATGATCAAATGTTGCTTTTCGTGTCACTCTTTATTCAGGTCCATGAATCGAATCAGGTAAGTGGTGTCACAGGCCCATAACACATTCACAATGTAATTACATACACTTAAGGTGATACAACAAAAAAAAAGTTGCTAAGCTTTACTAAATGGGCTTCACAATTTGGTTTGAAAGGCTTAAGGCTCTTAAAAGCTGAGGTCCCTTTTAATAAGTCTTCCCAATTAAGGTTAAAGTTATCGATTAGATCACTTTTTGATATACCCAAAGGTAATAGGTTTTTGAGTGATGAATATACTAGGAAACCCCCCAAATTTGAGTGAAAAATAGGTTCATTGTTCGTAACACCATATAGGGTAAAAAAGGACACAATTTATAAAGTACAAAATGCATTAGACTAATAAAAAATAAAATATTAAAAGGTATATCATTTAGGCACTTTCAAATTTAATTTTCATCCTTAGTAGAGTTGTCATTATACAGGGGCAATGTGGTTTGATAGAATCGCCACTTTGCTCTACATTATGACCTATTGATCTTTTCTCTAGAAAGGGATTGGAATCAATATCTTATTGCTTTTATAATATACCTCTTTTACATTCAAATATTTATCAATCCTGTATCATTTAAGTAAGTGAAATAAATATAAATATCCATGTCACCTTTGCACACAAGGAAAAGTAAATTGTAATAATTAAATTCAATTAAAATATATAAGTATAATATATACGTCCATAAAATGGGCTATTGTTAAGTATTAGGTGACCTAATGATTATCCATAATTCTTGAAGAATTGGTAATAATCGCTCAACTCCTATCTTTAGGAGATTGGCCTTTTATTAAAATACATTTTCTACGGTCACTTTTATTAAAAAAATCAAAACCCATTTTATTAAAAAAACTCTAAATTCTAGAAAAGTCATTGACATGAAATGTCAATTTAGCTTGTAAATTGAGTTTAAATAAACTTCTTATTACAACTATTATAGAAAAAGATACATAAAACTAACTAACAAAAACAAATAAAGTTAATAATAGAATAGGCTCTAGTTAAACATCATTGAGTCCAAGTAGACTTATCTAATCTCCTTACTAGGTCTATACGGACTACATGTGTGCAACGCATAGATCCACTGAACCACAAATCAAGTGTGGATGACTAAAACTTGAATCACTCAAATAAAATGATTAGCATAACAAAAAAATGGTTTGTAAGGACCTAATAACATGTAGAATGATATGGTAACAATATGTATTAATGACTTGTGAATCATCATGGATAACAATAGGGCATGCATAAATGGTATTCATACATGCCAATATCATTATTAAAACAAGTATCGATTAAAATACACAAGAATATTTTGATCAAAAAGAGGTTTGTGTAGATCGTATAAAGAGATTGCATTCAAGCAATATGTCTGCACGTACCTAACTACTCTTGAAAGGAGGTTCGGATGGACTATAATTACAATTTAGAATATCAAATTAAATTCTAACATGATTAAAACATGTAATGAAAGATGTATGACAATCACTTACACTTATAATTAGCATAGGGATTATGAAGAATCACCTAATATAACTAATTAATCTTGAGAGATCATTAGTAAATAAATAAAGTAAAGAAAAGCAAGATTAAAAATAATGGCCTCAAGATTACCTATTGATAAATCTTTAATCAACAAGACAAAGGTGAAGTTTTAGAAAGAATAAAGAGTTTGAGTAATGGCTAAGACTTGTAGAATTGCTTCCATGAGAAAGGTTCCTTAGGTTCATTTGTGATGTCTAATTAGGATCAGAAGGCATATATTTATAGGGCTCTAGAGAGACATTCTATTCAACTGAATGGGAAGTCTCACTAGAATATGAATTAGGTCAAGACAGGAGAATTGTTATTCTAAAAGCTTTTCTAAATGATGTCAATGTTGACCTTAGTTTGGGAAATTAAGTTCGAGTAGACAATAGGCTTAAAGGTTGAGGCAAACCATGGGCCATGGGCTCGATTCCTCTAGGCTAATTTTTTAGTAGTCCTTGTAGACCTTATGCTAGTATGTTCGTGTAAACTAGCTATCCTATTTGGCTATGTGGACTTGGGTTTTAGCTCTTTCTTCTTATTACTTGCACTTTTCTCTTACTATCATCATAAGCCTAAACATCTAGGTGCTTATAGTATGAAAACAACAGCTAGTGTGTGGTATGATATTATGTTTCAAAATGTCATATGTTATTCATGAATTGTATTTTCCATTTTTAGTATGAATAATCTTTGATTAGCTATTAAATGAGTGATACACTAAGAATAACATGACTATGAAGGAAACTTAGGAACATGTGTGCTATATTAACTCTTCTAAAGTTTATGATAAGGTAATTGAAAAATCTAGTTCTTACATTAGTCATACTTGTATGTTGTAAACTTTATAATTTCAATAATATGTATAAATTTCTTAAAATAACTTGAACTAAGATCATTCATTTTTTGTCAATTGAAATTTTGGAAATGTTGGAGCACCATTAGCCATTTTTCTTAGCATGAGTGTTTTTAACACGCATAGGTATAAAGATAGAGATCACAAGTTTTAAAGAGATATTTATAGCTTTTAATGGTCGCTAGAGCCTCAAGCTATAAGGAAAAGGTTTTATTTTAATGTACATAAAGAAACCTTGTAAAGTGTACAAAATGCATATATATGTAAAGTATATCCAATGGCATATACTAGTTAGTATGAAAATGTATATATATGCGATGAAGATGTTAAGTCATGTTTAGTTAATCTTGCCAAATATATGTGAATTAGTAAGCATGCATATAGGACTTGTGGTTGTGAGGTGTATAGAGAATTAGTCTAGTAAGGGTATACATATATATATTTATATGTTATTTCAAAATTGATAATAAGTTTATAGAGGATGTTGCCCTTAGTAAACTATTCCCTTAATTTATGATGGTTTAGTTATGTCATAGAATATTTTTATTGCCCACATGTTTTAATACATTCCAATTGAGTTCGAATAGGTGTAGTTTGATTTTTCACAAATATAGGTCATAAGGACTAAAGCATGCATCTTTGTAGGCTGGTCTTGTCTACTTTATTTCTTGAAATAAAAGATTAAATCAATCCATTCATAAAGGAATGTGTAGGTGCAATACTTCTTTTTAGGTAATAGGTTATATACAGGTAAAGGTGTTCCAACTAGAATATCCCCTCTTATGTTATTTCATCCTCAAAATAGAAATTTGTACCTTAAGTAAATAATTGAGGGTACTACTATTTCATTAATTCTTCTATCTCACATATAGCTTTCTCCACCTTATGGTTTCTCCATAAAACCTTCATTAGAGGAATCCTTTTATTCATTAACTCTCAAATCTTTATCTAGTACAACAAAAGCAGGCTTTCATGTAATCTTACCATTATGATAACTTATCCTTTGAATAATCAGCTTAAATTAGTTAAAAATGAACTAAATTGGTTAGTTTATCCACTATCACCCATTTTGCATCTTTCATCCTTAGGACGACTAGTAACCTGACTATGATATCCATTGTAATATTGTCTAACATTCATTTAGAAATAAAAATAAGCTGTAGCAACCCTAATATCACTTGATGTTCTTCTTTCACTTACTAACACACTAAATATTTACTTACATACTCTATAATGTCTCTTTCAAACTAAGCCACCATTACTACATTTTCAAGTGATTATACATCTTTGTGCTTCTTGGGTGCATAACATATTAACTATTATGAGCATCTTCCAAAATATTCTTATTCAACTTTGTATCATCTGGTAAACATATCCTACCTTGAAAGTATACACATCCATTAACCTCATTGACTGTATGCCTATCACTTTTTCCTTTCAAAACTTGCTCCTCCTTTGTCATTAATTTGTTATCCCCTTTATGAATTTTCTTGAACTAACTAAAGTAAAAGAGGTCTAATTCTGAACTCTACTGTTAACTCTTTATCTAGAGCTAAAGTTGAATGAGCATTTTATCATCTTAAATGCAAACACTATAGCTATTAAATCTAAATCATAAGTCGGCTAATTTTTTTTATGAGCTTTAAGTTTTATGGATACATAAGCAACTACTTTTCCTTCTAGCATTAACACACATCCTAAGCTACTATATAAGGAATCACTGTAGTTCATAAAACCCTTACCTAATAAGGGTTGTGTAAAAACTAAATCATTAGTCAACATTATTTTAAACTATTCAATACTAGCTCAACACATATTTATCCTCTCACCTTTTTATCCTTTATTAGCAATTTAGTGAGTGGAGATACTATCAATGATAGGAATTTCATAAATCTTTTATATTAACAAACTAAACATAGAAAGCTCCTGACATCTATAACATACCTAAGAAGCTTCCAATTAATTATTACTTTAATCTTCTTAAGATCTAGTCTACTTTCCATTTAGATGACACTATATATCTCAAGAAAGAAATTTTATCCAACCAAAATTCACACTTGCTCCACTTATTATAAAGTTACTTCTATTTCAGTGTCTGCAACACTAACCCCACAAAACTATCATGCTTGTCTTTCAACTTTGAATAAACTAGAATATCACTAACAACATTACAAACTATAAGACACAGATGAAAAATCTTATTAATCAGGTCTATAAAAGTAACTAGGCATTTACTAGCCTATATGTCATGACTAAAATTCCATAATGCACATATCAATTCTTAAATAAAGCAATTTTTAGGTATATCAAATTCCTTATGCCCATGAAATAGTACCTTAACTTTAATTCAATCTCATAAGACATACTAGCTCCCCTTAATTAGTTAACAAATCATTAACTATGAGTTTATTCAATTCTTCGTATTTAGTACATAACCTTAAAGCCTTATCTTTCTTCTTCATGAATAATATTGGTGAACTAAATGGTGATACTCTAGTATGAATAAATCCATTATCTAACAACTCTTGCACTTGCACTTCCAACTCTCTTAATTCTACTAGAGCTATCCCATATGGAGTAATAGATATAGGAGCTATACCTTGCATATCATTAACATTAAACTCCACTTCCATATCTTAAGGAAAGCTTAATAATTCTTCTAAAAAACCTTTGGCAAATAACAAACTGTATGTATGTCCATTATACTAAACACCTACATTTTCACCTCTATCACACCACTAGATAGGCCCTATAACCATTTCTTAACAAACATTTGGTAGTTGTAGTGAATAAAGCACTAGAACTCAACCTAAATCTATGACACTCCATACCCGTTTTGGTCGCCAGACCTAGATAAGGATTGACACAAAACCATTTTCAATTCATTGTATTATCTTTAGCCATTATTGGTTTGATTATCAATTCCACACTTGCAATCTAGTTAAAGAATTTAGCATTTGATATTTAATCTTTTAGGCGAGTCTAAAACACAATTCATGTCATCGAGATTCTCGTGCTAAAAATTTTGCAGCATAATGGCTGACCAATGACACAACACAAATAATAACCTATAAAAAAAATACACTTTTATATGTATAATTCCAAACTCTAGATCCTTTTAGTCCTCTTAGTATAATCAATGAATCCCAACTATCATTGAGTACTTAAAAATTCAAAAAGGATACCACAACTATGTCATTTTCATAAAATTATTACACACATACATGTTTACATTACATTTATACATGAGACCATTAAGTTTACCAAATTTGACACAAACCAGGTTTAAAGCTAACACTAGTACTCACATATGAGTGCTATCTACACTATTATACAATATAGTACCAGATATAAGAATATACCAAAAAAGAAGCTTAATCAACTACACTACAAAATTGAGGCCGAGCTATAACTATCTATCTCCTACCTATGTATCAAAGCACGATGTATTAAGCATAATGCTTACGGTGTATTCAATAAAATATACTTATATTACACATACACATGTATAATGCATATATAATGTTAATAAAGTTCAAGCTTAGCCTACATGACAATTTATAAGTGCATACAAATAATCAAGTCTATTGACACATACATGCAATCATACCTCAAATCATAGAGTACTTATATTGTATTACTTTCTCCCAATTTCACAGTTCTACCTTTAGTCCAATTATTTAACACACCATGATTGCATCTTAATCACTCATTACCCTTTTACCATATTTATACTAATTATCTTACTTTAGCTGCTAATACTTATCCCATCTCAAATACTTGTTTTCATCTTTAACCTTAACTTAGTTAATTTATTATTTAGCCCATATTATATATATATATATATATATAGTAATTATTGCATAATAAAAACATTTTAATTCAGTTCTCATTGTATGATCATGCATATTTCTTAAATTGTCCTTACTTTATATCCATTCAATTGTCAACTGACTTAGCCCATATGCGATAGATATTATTGCCTAATATAGAATAATGAGATATACGTATGTCGCATCTCGACTTTTAGCACAATTTTTCATAAGGTTAGAATGGAAATTTAAAGAAATAATAGGGAGTGAAATAGACACACAAATTGTGTAGAGTCGATTAGCATGAATAATGGGGTGAAAATCGACTAAAGGGTAAAATGGTAATTTTCTTAAAAAGCTAAGGGCAAAGTGTGAATTTCACAATTTATGGTCAAAAAGAGGAGAGAGACACATGGAAGAAATGAGGAAGTGACATAGGGCATGGTAATGATGAGAAAATGGAAGGAAAATGAGGTATGTGAGTGAACCCCAGTGAATAGTGATAATTGGGTCATGAATAGTGTTCTTAGGCCTAATTAAGTTAACCTCACCAAAAATATGTAATAATTATGAGAAGTGTTATGGTGAAATTTGAGGAGCTTTTAAGATCATATAAGGGGTTGAAAATCATAAACAAAATTTAGATTATAGTGTAATACAAATTGTAAAACATTTAGAGTTAAATGGAAAATTTTAGAAATGTGCTAAAAAAATTTTGAAAGTAGCACATCCTAATTGTCAAAAATTCCAAGGAAACCAAAAATCATAGTGTTGGAATTTTTAGAACATGGGAGCTATTAGTAAAAAATTAGGAAAATAAATTCAATTAAATGACTATATTATGGAAAAATGGTTGTATACGGAGCATTTTTGGCTATTGGATAAAATAGTATCATGATAAATCCTAGCCACCCGAATGAAAACAAGGGATTAATGAGGTGGAAATGATTAAATGATATTTTAAGGATAATACACATGGAAAAATCATAGCCATCCATGTGTAAATGTTGATTTTTAATCCCAGCCATCCATTCACCATATCAATACATAAATATTAATTAAATATTCATTTATTTCTAGCCCATACATGTCTCTCCTCCTTTCTCTATGGTTGAAATCTATTCCTTCCTTTCTCCACCATTTTTACACCTTAATTTTACCCAAATAGCAACTAAATAATACACAGAAAAAAGGTCACACTTTTAGTATAACACCTTAGACCCTCTAAATTGGTTAGAAAGAGATGAATTTTAGTGGATAGAAAGAGAAGAAAGAAGGATGTTTTTGGTCATTCCAAAGTAGGTAAGTTGATCTCAAACCAATTGATTTTTATTAGGGTATTTGAGGTGTAAAAATGGATTTATGGAATTATATGATGAAGTTTTATGTATAATAATATTTTTGATAATTTTTATGTGAGGGAATAGTTATGTACATTTAAGGATTTGAAGGTTTGATGGTAAAAAAGAGTGATGGAAAGGAGATTGAAGAGAATAGAATGAGTTCTACATAGAGAAAAACTTGCATACAAGTTATGTGTATTCTAAATTAAAGTTAGTATATGTTTATGGTTTATGTGAAGCATAGTGTTAATATGTTGTTATGGATGAATGAAATGTATGGATGGGAATGTTATTAAGCTTATGTTAGGATATTAAAAAGTGAGAGAAACAAGGAATATCGAGAATCAAAATTAAATTAGCATAAGTATATTTATATTTATGGAATTTTTTAGGTGTTAAATGTGTTGTGAAAGTTGTTATTTTAGCTTGTATAAATAATAGAAGTAGGATTTGTGTCAGTAGGCATAACTAGGATGTAAAAGAAATACATTAAAATGGCTAAAATGAAAGAACAAAATAGGTAGGATGAACAATTTAATGTGGCTGTAATATATATACTTGTTAACAAAGGATATATTATGGATAATTAAGTATATAGTTTAATAATTTGTAATTTCAGATATGTAAGAAAATAAAATAAAGTTAAGTAAATAGTTATGGCATATAATTATGGAATATCTAAGAACAAGCAAATGTAAATATAATTAATAAATATGTATAAAAATGTATGAGAGTTAACCTAAGGTAAGTGTGATTAAAGAGAATAATAGATATAATTAAAGGGTATAAATTGATTAAGTTAAATAGGAGGAAAAATATATTATATAGGTGTATAAAAGACTAAAGGATTAAATGTGTTGATTAAACAAGAATAAGAAAAGCAATAAGAAAAATTATAAGCTTGTATGGAATAAATTACATAACTTAATTGACATAGGATAGATAAATTGAGGCAAATATGCATACAAGCATAAGAGTATAGCTTTATAATTCTCATAAATTGAGGTTTCATAAATACTATCTTTGAGGGTTAAATAGTGTTCTCGGGAAGCCGGGATACCTTTGTAAGGCCAAAAGAGCCGGGTACTAGTCCTAAAACTTTGACGGGTGAGACAAATGATAAAAATGAAATAATTTAAAATTTTAGTAGAACCAATAATTCATTTTAGGTAGTAAAACAAGTGAATAGTGATAAAAAATGAGATTGTGTCGAGAATGACTCGGGATGTGCCGGACAGACCTAAAAATATGACACTCTAAAGGTCAAAAATTCCAATAAGTTCATTAGTGAAGGAATTTTAATTTTTTGAGATTGTTTGATATTTTTCAAAATATATTTTATAGCGGGTGAATAGTATACCTAATTGCCTTTGGAATTTGAACCTAAAATTTTACATGGCCTTAAGTGAGTATAATCAAGGATTTTTGGAAGACAGGTAATTATTTTTCGAAGCATAGATGAATTTTTAAAATTTTTTGAAGTTTAAGGCAAAATAGGGCTAATTTGGGATGTTAGATCACCACGCATGGTGTTCTAACCATGCCACCTCCCCATATATAAGCCTTACGCATATGAAAAGGCTATATATGTCTTAAAAAGTCATCTCCCACATCATTTTCTTCTCAAAATCGATGCCACCATTAAAGGATTGCCTCCCACCATTTTTACTCCACCACACCACCAATTCTCCACCAAACCTTGCAAATTTTATATGGGAAAATACCTTTATGCTCCATAGAACACAATCTAAGTAGAGAATCCAAAAATAAGCTCTCAATTGGAAGATATAAGTATGGAGTGAATAGTGACTTTTTGGAGTGTAAGTGCTTATTTCTTCATTTTTATTTTTGATTTATGTAGCCTTGATAATCCTAAGAAAAACCATATTTAGAGATTTTAATTTGTAGCTTTGTAGGATTTTATGTGGATTTTCTAAGTTCTAGGTTATATATACAGTTTCAAGGATAGAAAGAGTAAAGAACCAAGGGGTATAAGGCTATAAAAGGGTGAAGAAAGGTGGAATTCAACCATAGGTATGTGGATTTGATGCAATTAATGCATACCAACATTAGTTTCTTTGTGTTCATGCATAAAAGTGTGTATGGAAGTGTTGGTGCTTGCATATGTGTATGTGTTTTGATGTAATATGTATGCCATGATGTAAATTAGATGATCTAATAATGATATGAATATGTTTTAGATGTGAAAAGCTTGTGTAAAGCTATGATGGATATATGGTCATATGTATGTCATATATGTCATGGCATGTGAATGTCTAACGACACGAAAATCCTAACTCTCATGAATAGTACTTCCTGGGATAAACAGTGCTTCCTAAAGCTCAAGTCACACTAAATGTACTGACATGTAGTATTAGTTATAAGAGAATTTTAGGCAAAGTTTAAAGCCAATCAGAAGTCATTTGGATGGTTAAAAACGCTAAATAAGATTTTACGGTAGCGTCTTGTAAATAATGCCTCAGGCAAAGTTGAACCTTAAATAAAATAAAAAGTTGCTCAAAATAATCTGAAAATATTACAACCTAATACTCAAATATTTTGAATAGTCCATTGGCTTTGGAATCAAAATTTTTTGAGATCCGGAAGTAATTTTTTTGAATTTTCAGGACATAAAATGCATTAATTTATTTGGTTTTGTTTGTAGTTTGGGATTAAGATTTTGAGAGGATTTAGGACTTGTTTTATCTAATTTTGGGGATAGGAATAGAGGAAAACTAACTTTCCTATCAGTTATAATAATTTTTCGAAGTAAAGAAAAAATTATTATTTTGAAAAGTATAAATAGGGA
>CANXYI010865777.1:0-20798 GCA_948208565.1 Hura crepitans
TTGGTGTCGCTCTTTAGGCGAAAGTCAGAATCCAGAGGTCTTGAAATCCACTAAAATTTCGATAGATTATAGCCTTCGATTCGGACAGCAAGCTGCTCCTAGCGAGCCTCGGCCCAGGCCCATGAATGGAAACTTATCATCCACTTCCCGATATTCCGTCCTTGTACATTCCATGGATTCCATATATACACGTGCCTTCGATGCGGACAGCAAGCTGCTCCTAGCGAGGGCAGCCCAGGCCCATGAATGGAAATCTATCATCCACTTTCCGATATTCCGTCCTTGTCCATTCCATGGATTCCATATATACATGTGAAAATCCAATTAAAAGGCGGATAGATTCACCTGGTAGCCACTTCAGTTGATGTCGTAGAAGGAGGCATATCGAATTGGCGATGGCTGGTTCGGCTCCGATCCAGAAGACGGAGGAAGAGTGGCGAGATATACTCTCTACTGAGCAATTTCGCGTTCTCCGGGAGAAAGGAACTGAGTAAATCCTAGATTTCCCTTTCTTCTATCACTGTTTGATGACAATTAGACTGTTATTCATTAATTATAGTCGTGAATCTAGACTTCGCTTTTCGGATCTAATTACTGATATTTGGATGGTTTGAGCTCCGGTTCTATCATAATCGGGGAAAATGTATTAAAATCTTAGTAACACCAGAGTAAAAATTGTTGATTTGGGGTTTTTTAGTTGGACTCGCTGTCATTGCTTCTTCAATTTACTTGTTAAATTGATTAAATTCATGCATTTTTGTTGATCTAAAAATTTCATTTTTTCAAAAAGTTACTGTTTTTGAGGAAGTTCTGTATTGTTGTTAAGGCTATACTCATCACATCATGGATCTTCTGTGTTTTAACAATGCACAAAGTGCTGTCGGTACTTCCATTTCGTCTTTGATAAGAACTAAGAAGCCGTCCAAGGTTTTGATGTGCTGAAGTCTTGGAATATTCAAGGAGCTGAATATGTGATACATCATTTCCGAACTTAAAGGTGTTCACTAGAACGAAGAGATTGCAAGGACTTGACAATTTGCTTCTATGACTGCCTGCTGTTGTCATTTTTGCTCTTTCCCACTGTTCCATATCATCTTTTTGATTGCTGTGAACTTATCATCCTTTTTTTTTTTAATGTGTGTGTGTTTTCGTTTCTACAGATTCAAAGGAAAAAAAAAACAGCATTTTATTCTACAATAATTAGTTTGGTCTTCATGGGTTTATTCCTCCTGCACGACTATGAGCATACTAAATGATTGTTACATATCCATGTTGGCTTCGTATAAGATGCCAAGTTGTCTCAGCCATAGTTATTGGAGGTGTCTTAGGCTGTGAGGTTGCAAGTTTGAATCCCAGCTGGCACTTTGCTAAAAGAGAAGAATTTATTGTTTCTGATCTTCAAGATTTAGTTCAATGTGCTTATGTGCTAAACGTTAATGACATGACATACAGGTCGAAATTCACAGGAGAGTATGATAAGTTCTTCGGTGAAGGAGTTTATAATTGTGCTGGTTGCAGAACGCCACTTTACAAGTCGACCACCAAATTTGATTCTGGCTGTGGTTGGCCTGCTTTCTTTGAAGGTCTTCCTGGCGCCATAAACCATTCTGTAAGTGTTCATCTTGTCATTTCAGTTAGTTGAATGCCTTTACTAGTTATAGGTGTCATGAATCTGATACAGAGAACAATGAATTTAGCCGGACCCAAATGGGAGGAGAACTGAAATTACATGCGCAGCTTGTGGGGGACACTTAGGCCATGTCTTCAAAGGAGAGGGTTTTAAAAATCCAACAGACGAACGCCACTGTGTCAATAGCATTTCTCTCAAGTTTGTTCCTGCAACTTAATCCCTTGTGTGAAGATGATGTAAGATGTTGTATCTGCAAGGTTAAGCTCTGTTCCAAATAAGCCACTGCCTCCTAATAGATTTTAATTGGCGAGTAACAAAGTCTAATAATATTTGAAGTGAATTTCTTGCAGTTCATGTATTCCCTTCCATTGTTAGTTTCTTAATGTAACATAGTTGCAGAAGCTTTATTTCGATACTACGATTCTCTGTTGAATAAGTGAGATGTTATGAAAATAATTGATAATGAAATTGCTGTGTCAAGTTCCATTATCTTGTTCCTGTCATGTAGTCATATCAATGTATCATCCACATGGTTTAATGAACTTTGTTATACTCACTCTCATGATCAACTCAATAAGATTGTCTAAGAACTTCCAATCCTTTCTCACACGTCAAATTAACACACCATAATTGATTACAGTAGACAAGAAAGAAGAAAATTTTCATGAAACCTCTGCTTCTTTTAAATGTCAGCAATTGAATTCTTATGTAAAGAAAACATTACAAAGTTCCTCATTGCTTGTCATTTGAGTTTTAAAAAATAAAAGAGGAACCCACATGGAAGCTGTGAAGTAATTTCAGTATCCAGCTTTCCAATTAAAAATCTTCACTTTCCCTTGTCATTCTTCCTCCTCTCGTTGCATGCTTTAAGAGCTTGGACTTCTGCTAAGCATTTTAACAAACACTTCGATATATAATTAATAAAAAAAGAACCCGCCCAGTTACTGAAATTAAAACGAAAATTATCAAAACATCATTGAATTCCATTTGCAGAGCAAAACATCACAAAAACAGCAAAAAAATCCCACTTAAATCAAAATAGATGTATATGAATGAGAAAAGTAGCATAAGCATACCCTTCTGGCAAGATTTCCAGTTCCTGTTATTCTCGACAAGACAATCCTGCAATGCCCCATGAAAGAAAAAACAAGAGTATCAAGGTAGGTTCGTTTTCGTCAAATCAGCAATCGACTAAAAACGTCATTTCTGAGCTTCGAAATTTGATATTTCTTCAAATCATATTAGAAAACAATTCTTCAATGGAGCACCTGTAATGAAAGGTATAGAGAGGAACATTCTTTGAGCTGCTTCACGTTCTCGTCGTCATCATCGGCATCACTCTGGTGAAGCGGTGGCTGTGTTGGCAGCGGCGGCGGATATACCGAAGCGTCTTTGCGGTGGTTAGGTGGAAATGGGGCCATCTTCTCCGTTCGGGTCTTATCCTCAGATGTTCGGGGTTTGGCTCTTTCGCTCCTCGTTCGACTCAGCGGAGGTGCTGGTCAAATTTATATATCAAGTCAAAATTCTTAATTGTTAAAAACACAAATAATTTTTTAAAACGAAAATTAACACATAATGGAATTAATGACGTGCAAAAAAGTCATATTTTATAGTATTCGGCATTAAATTAGTCAATTTAATATATTTAAAATGTTTGACTTAAAAATTATAAATTAAAAAATAATATTTTTTATTTTTTATTTCCTTGTTGAATTAGACATTATAAAATAATTTATTTCAAATATATGTCTATTTTTTTGGGGAAAAAAATAAGAAAGGGATTTATATTAATGAGATTTGAGGTAGGAAGCTTTTTGATATTTAATTAAGACTCTAGTTTAAATAAATTTAATTAAAATTAAACTCTAATTTAAATAAGTAATTTTAGTTTCAAAAAAAAATTGCAGATTTGTAATTTTTTTTTAAAAAAAAAAGGCAAAACTCACCTTTATATCTCCTTGCTAATGACCAAAGATTTATCTTAGCAAGGATTTGAACAAAAAAAAAAAACAAAATGTATGTTTGTTAATTTGGACTTTCATGAACCAATCAAGGAAATTTTCTTGTGAAGCATTTTTTTTCTTGATAAAATTATTGAGGAAATCCATTTATTCCTATAACACCTACTTAAAATACACAAGTTTTTGACATAAAAAATAAATATATTTACACCATTCACGTTTAAATTTTAAAAAATCATCTAAATAAATTTTTAAAAGATCGGTCCAATTATTAATTATCATATATAAAAATAATACGTGACAATTATTGATTAATAATATATCATAAACCTTATATTTTTTCCTTAAATATAATCTCGTCCACATCCTTCTCAAATATATCACTCTTTATTTATATTTTGAGAAAGTTTTCCATTATTCAAACTATTTTTCTTTTTATAATTTTTCAATTGAGACATTTAACCAAATATTACACTAATGAACAATTTAGTAACATATCTATTTCAACCAAATTTGCTTCGAATATATTTACGTATTAGCAATTCATTTTTATTATATTTATAAATTTTTTAAAGTAAATATGTATTGTCAATTCATATATAAAAATAAATTTCGAATTCGAATCTTTACTTTCTGTATAAAAAAAAAAAAAGCACATAATTATGTGTTACAAAATCCCCCATTTTTAGTGATCCTAATAGTAGAAGTAATCAACAAAATCATTGGAATTCAAAAAGTTTCCATTTTTTTAAAAGGATTTGAGAGAATTAACAATATTTTCGATATAATTGGCTGATTTTATGTTTTCCTTTTGAAGAAAATGCATACTTTATTTTCTAAATTTTTCAAAAATATACAATTGACCATTTACATTGAAATTTTGATCAATATATAATTATTTAACTTTTGAATTTTTCATAATTTAGTGCCAAAATGAAAAATTTATGTGATTGGACCTTTTATACAAGGTTATAACATGGTAGTTATATTAATTTAAAATGAATTAAGAAGGTAAAAGTGATATTTATATGTGATGGTAATTATGTATTCTTAAAACAATTAAATAAAATTTAGAGTCAATGGATCAATTGGAGTTAGATTTTTCTTTTCCTTTCTTTTTGGATTATAGATATTCCAATTGAATAATGTTTTGGGAGAGTTAATTGTATATTTTTTAATAGTTTAGGTACAAAATATATATTTTATTTTTTTTTAAATCTTTAATATCAAAATAGAAAGAGGTAGAAAATTATCCAACTCTTTTTTATATATATTTTTCAAAGAAGAAGGAGAAAGTTGAGCCACATGATGTAGAAGGGTGCAATTGCTACCTTTAATTTTTAAAAATAAATATTTTTTTGAATTGTTAAAAATAAATATCATTCCAATTTAAAATATGATAAAATTAAATATGCCCTTTTATTTGAAATATTTCAAAATTTTACCTCCTCATAATTTATAAGGAACAAAATTGGTGCTTAATTTTATAATTAACCATAATAAGTTATTTATTTTGGTTAACACATATGAAAAAAAAAACAAAAACAAAAACAAAGGAAAAATAAAATTATTTCATGTAATTAATATGCTACATTTTGTGAACAAGTGGAAAATTATTAAAGAAAAACCAAAAAGTAAAAAAAAAAAAAATACAAAGGGAGAGGGCAGAATAGAACTATATATATGTGTGTGTGTATAGGTGTTGTTTCTGTTTCACCTATGTTCTGAGATTAGTCTCGTCATCCTTTGATTTTTCTCGAACCATAAGCTAAATCCGGTATGTCTCGATCATCGATTTCGTATCGTAAATCTCAAATTCTTGCGCTTGATTCATGTATCTTCGATATTTGGAATCAGTATTTGGCTCATTTATTGGATTTTTCTTTCCTGATTTTAGATTTGGTTCAAATTGACGGAGTCGATGTAAAAAATTTTGCCTTTTTCAACTGGGTATATTTTCAATCTTTTGATTATTGATTTTTGCTATCTGGGTATGTAATTTATTGATTGATTTGCTATTTTTTTTTATCCTGAAATTTGATCAAATCACAAGTTTGATAGAAGGATAAAAGGCACCCTTTTTTTCCCCCCTTTGTCGTTTGATTTGGAATCGAGTTTCCGTCGTTTTAATGATTCTTTTATATTTTATCAGTGGATGATCTAATATGAGCTGGGTTTTGAGAATACATTTTAAAGTTTATTGTTTCATCAATTTAGATTGTAGTGCATTCAATTAGTGTTACATTGGGGACTAACAGGTTGATGATTAATGATTTTGGCAGCTGGATTAAAAAGTATCAATTTTTGTAACTTAAAAATGGCATCTATGGTTGCTAAAGCCAATAGTAGTAGCTGCAGCAGTCAAGTCTTACCTTTGGTATCTGTCCAAGAAAAAGGAAGTAGAAATAAGAGAAAATTCCGGGCTGATCCACCTTTGGGTGATCCCACTAAGATTATACCTTCATCTCAGAATGAATGTTCTGGCTATGAATTCTCTGCTGAGAAATTTGAGGCTGCCCCAGCTCACGGGCCTTCCAGCGTGTGTGACCTGTGTGGTGTTAACCAAGACCATTCTGATGGGTTGAAGCTTGACCTTGGATTATCAAGTGCAGTAGGTCAAGCTGAGGTTGGAACAAGCCAGAGCAGAGAGGAATTAGAGTCAGAAGGATCCCAGGACGCTGATTGGAGCGATCTTACAGAATCCCAGTTAGAAGAACTTGCATTAAGCAATTTGGATGCAATCTTCAAGAGTGCCATCAAAAAGATTGTTGCCTGTGGTTATAATGAAGAAGTTGCTACAAAGGCTGTTGTGAGATCTGGCCATTGTTATGGGTGTAAAGACACTGTGTCCAATATCGTTGATAATACTTTAACATTTCTTAGGAATGGTCAGGAGATTGATCCTTCAAGGGAGCACTGTTTTGAGGATTTACAACAGCTGGAGAAGTATATATTGGCAGAATTGGTTTGTGTACTCCGAGAAGTTAGGCCTTTCTTCAGCACTGGGGATGCCATGTGGTGCTTGCTGATTTGTGACATGAATGTTTCTCATGCTTGTGCAATGGATGCTGATGCCTTGAATGGTTTTCCTCCTGAGGGGCCTTCAAATGGGGCTTCTATTTCTTCCCAACCAGAGACAAAAACAGAAGCCATATATTCTGAATTAAATTTTCCAAATCCTTGTAAGTCGGAAGCTTCTGTTTCTTGTTCTCATAGTTCTCAATCAGAGGCAACCAGCAATACGGCAGGAGTCCCTAATTTAACAAAACCAAAGAATTCTGGTCTTCTTAGCAGAGTAGTCTCGGAGAAAGATGGATCGAATTCTACATTTGATCCTGCAGATAAAACTTTCAGTGTTGCTGGAACTTCTCAATCTCCTGTATCGGAAGAAAAGTTTATAGTCAGTAGAAAGGTCCATTCTAATAGTTCCAAGAGAGAATTCATACTTCGACAGAAGTCACTTCATCTGGAGAAGGGCTACCGGACGTATGGCACCAAAGGGCCTAGAGCTGGGAAACTGAGTGGTTTGGGTAGTTTTATCTTGGATAAGAAACTAAAATCTGTTTCGGATTCTGCCGTTAATATAAAGAATGCTTCTTTAAGATTGAGTAAGGTAATGGGAGTTGATGTGCCTCAAGATAATGGGAGTCAGAATTTACTGAGCAATAATGTATCCTCTTGCTTAGCATCACTTAATTCTGACACACCTAGTACAACTTCATTGTCCAAGACAGATATCCTTCCTGCATTACCTGCCATCAACACTCCACCTGTAACACCTGCAGTCAACATTCCATCTTCATTGTCAGCAACTGATACTGAGCTTTCACTCTCGTTACCTGCAAAAAACAACTCTATTTCGGTCCCTGTTAACCTTAATGCTGAGGCACCTACTAGCTGTCATGGTGGGATACCACATGACAAGTCACTGGCGCAATGGGTTCCGAGGGACAAGAAGGATGAGATGATTATGAAGCTTGTTCCCAGGGTACAAGAATTGCAGAACCAGCTCCAAGAATGGACTGAGTGGGCAAACCAGAAAGTTATGCAAGCTGCTAGAAGGCTGAGCAAGGACAAGGCCGAACTCAAGTCACTTAGGCAAGAGAAAGAAGAAGTTGAAAGGTTGAAAAAAGAGAAGCAGACTCTGGAGGAGAACACCATGAAGAAGCTGACGGAGATGGAAAATGCCTTGTGCAAGGCTAGTGGACAGGTGGAGAGAGCTAATTCGGCTGTCCGGAGGCTTGAGGTAGAAAATGCAGCACTTAGGCAAGAGATGGAGGCTGCTAAATTACGTGCAGTGGAGTCAGCCGCAAGCTGTCAGGAAGTATCAAAGAGGGAAAAGAAGACACAGATGAAGTTTCAGTCATGGGAGAAGCAGAAAACTCTTTTACAAGAAGAGCTTGCAACTGAGAAGCGCCAGGTTGTGCAGCTGCTACAGGATGTAGAACAGGCTAAACAATTGCAGGAACAACTTGAGGTATGCTTTTGCCCATTCACTTGCAGTTTCCTTTTGTTCTCTCTTTCTTTAGAAGTTGCATGCAACATATGTTTGAACAGTTCTCTGCCACTGGCGTGGTATTTAGTTATGGATCAAGGCAGCTGTTGGATGGGTAGAGCAGTGGCTTTTTTTCTTCATTGAACTAGTTACTGGGAGCTGTAGCACTGCTGTAAAATAGAATTATTTAGATTTAGTAACTAACATCATCCAATTTTTAACACCTGGCGTAGGAGTGCATGAAATTGGATCAAAATTATTATTGCCCTCCGTCTGCCATTAACAGATGCATACAGTATATACCTATTCCGAGAAACATATTTGATATATTAAGCAGACATATGTGGAATTATTAATTCTTTATGCGTACGTAGGACATAGAATATACCCATTTGCTGGTAAAAGAAGGTGGCACTGTTTGTTTCTAGCATTGACAAGTATTGGGTACAGTGTTGTGATGTGGGTAAGCTTATACTTCCTGGCATTATCTTCTGTGAGACATGCCTTTGTTTCTTTGTTGCGCCTTTATTCATCAAAAGTGTTTTCTTCAGGTGTAGTGCACTCTTTTGAGTCTTCAATGTTGTTACAAATGCTTTTCCAAATTTACCAGGTGCTTCATCAAAATCAAGGCAAAAGAAAAAGGCTCTTAAAGTCGCCTTTTCTTATTCTATACTGCTAAACTAGATTATAGACCTGTCTCAATTTTCTTTAGCTTATTCTGTTGTGTTTGTACTGTTTCGTTTTCTTTGTCATCTTCAATGCAAGACGGGGCATTATTATATTTTATATTTTGTTAATTAACACGTAGCGCTTACTGTCAGTATAACTAACCTTAAGTTATGCAGTTTTGAAATGCACTTCTTATGTGGCGCTTTATTTTAAGAGGTCACTCCTTCTAGCCTCTATTTATGTGGTTTCGATGATTGAAAACTTCATTATCGGTTGATACTCATGAGAAGCAAAAACTGGAAATGTCTATATTATAGGCTAGATGGCAACAAGAAGAGAAGGCGAAGGAAGAACTGCTTTTGCAGGCCAATGCAATAAGAAAAGAAAGAGAACAGATTGATGTTTCAGCCAAGTCAAAGGAGAACATGATCAAAATGAAAGCAGAAATGAATCTGCAAAAGTATAAAGAAGACATTCAGAAGCTTGAAAAAGAAATCTCTCAATTGAGGTTGAAGACTGACTCTTCAAAAATTGCAGCTCTACGCAGGGGCATCAATGAGAGCTATTCTAGTAGACTCATTGATGCTAAACATAGTACATCTCAAAAGGAGTTATCATCACTTTATTTGTCAGTTGCAGACTTGCATGAATTCTCAGAGACAGGAGGCGTTAAGCGGGAAAGAGAATGCGTGATGTGTCTTTCAGAAGAAATGTCTGTGGTTTTCCTCCCATGTGCGCATCAGGTGGTTTGCACAACATGCAATGAGCTCCATGAGAAACAAGGGATGAAGGATTGCCCATCTTGTCGGAGTCCTATCCAGCGGCGAATTGCTGCCCGTTTTGCTCACTCTTAATATAGCTAATACAGAGAGTTGAGTGCTCTTAAATAATGGCTATGAATTGAACTTATTTAAGAAGAATAATGCTTTGGAGTTGTATCTCTTAAGTGTTGCAAGACAGTTATATTGTTTTATTACAGTGAAAGATTAATGCTATATGGGGTGCTTTTTGATCCTTTATGGTTCTTGTCCACTTTTCTCTCTTTCAAGATTTAAGATTTGGTTGCATGTTCAACAAGAACTGAACTGCAATGGCTAAAGCCATATACAGTTCCTGCAGTTGGCGTAAGTAAGGGCTTTTTGGGGGGGTGGGGGTTGTGTAGACTAGACAGACCAATTTCTATATATTGGAGGTTCAACGGATACAAAATTTAAAAAAGAAAGGAACTATTGCCATCAAGGTCCTAGCCCAAACACCTCCAAGCCCTGCCCATGATCAGCTTTAGTTTCTTGCTAATTTGTGGATACTTGTCTACCGACAATCAAAGTTTTGTATTAGGAGGAACACTAATGCCAGTGCCAATTAGCTTTTACTATCAAGTTTTTTTTAATTGAAATTAAAAAAATTTGATTTGAATCAGATCAATTTATTATAAATAAAATTAGTTGATTTTTTCTATTTATAAAATTTAAATTCAATTTTTTTTGAAAAAATAAATGACAAAACACATAAACTAATTATACATAGAAGACAAAAATATACATTTTTATTTTGTATTAACTCACCACTAATTATTCAATTTGTAGAAAATGAAAAAGGAAAAAAGAAAAAATAATCAGAAAAACCAACTTCAACCCACATCTTATGCATTTGAAAGTGACAACTTTCTCAAATCAAAATACTTTGAAATTCAAAGCAAAATTAATCACTTATACTTCAAGTGTAACATTCAGCAATAAAAACGAAAATCACAAGAAAAATTCTTTGAACTTGGCAAATACCATCAAAGATTAATTCCTACTCCATTAATGGAAAAAAATTGCAAATCACATTTCAATAGCAAATTCAAAACCATTATTATGTATTAATTCACTGCACCAAAATTTGGAACAAAAGAAAAAAAAAACTTGTCTGGATTACAGAATTAGAATTTGATATTACACAAGCAGTTCCTTATAGTGTGGAAGAGTCTGAAAATGACCAAATGAAGTAAGAGTATCAAGTAAACTTTACAATCTCCATGCTCATATATGTAGGCAGTGGTGAGCCAAGAAATGAGAGTGGAGTCTATCAGAAATGCTATCAGCTTGAAAATAACAGCAAAAAGAGAAGCCCCTGCAGGGTAATATTTCTGCATTTTCCATTTAACAAACACATCTGTTAGGTATATGATTTTGTATAAATTAAAGTGTAAACATTGTAAATGACAGATGTTTTAACCTGGAAAAGACTAATATTTGTTTGAAGAAGAATGATGGCAATACATGCAATTGGCTCGATTCTTGATTGGCCCTCTTCCATTGCCTGGAAACCATGCCAAGTTATTGTAGAAACCACTACTGCTGTCACAATTGTGGACTGTACCATTAATCTACCTGCACGTAACATAAGATAAATGCAATCAAATTCAAACTACGAAAAAGACTCTGAATCTGGTCTATCATGCTACTAAATTTTTTGCGATTGGTGCGGTCTATCATAGATGAAATTTTCTTCAAAATACGGGATTAGAAATCCAAAAAAAGAAAAAACTTACTGTATATTACTAAATGCATAGGAATGGCAACTGCAGAATTTTGAAAGTCATTGCTTACAATCATATTAACTCTTTTTTTTTTTTGGTAATGCATTTTTTTTCCGCTTTTAAATTAGGATTTGACTTCAACTCAGGAATAGAAGACTTTATTGAGTTATATATTATAAGAGATAAGAAGATTCAAGAAGATATTTAAGCACAGGCGGGTTAAACGCCATAAAAGTAGAAACGGCAGCAGTAACAATTCCATACACTTTCTTGATGAATAGCCACCTCTTCTCCTTCTCTGCCTCCAGCATTTTATCGCCGTAGGTTTTTCGCTTATCTTTGCTTGATTGAGAGCGATCAAGAGTAATCGGTGCACTTTCGCTGGCTTTGTTGGTAGAGAAACGGCGCGAGGACTTCTCGTTATAGAGGCGTTGATGTGAGAGAAGAGAGGAGGAGGAGGAGGACAGAGTGAGTGGATAGTAGCGAGTTAAAGAGTTGGCATTGAGTCGATGTTTGTCGAGCGAGGAGAAGGATCGGAGAGTAGAAGCGGCGGGAGCGAGACGCGGCTGAGGAAGGCAGAAGGAGAGGCGATGGTTGACGGGTGTAACGCTGCAAATGAGCATTTTGATCAGTAGGGAATCTGGGCTTCTAGATAATCAGATAGAAAATGTAGGAGAGAGAGAGAGTGTGCGTGGGAGAGGAGTTTAGGGTTTTAAAGATTTTCCTTGACGAAACGTCCTTATCAAGTTCTTTCAGTTACGTATTTTTCCTTTTTTTACGCAAAGAGACCTTCATTGAAACTAATTATAGAATAATCCCTTACTTCCTATAAATCTTCAAAAACATTATTTTTCTAAAATATAGTTTTCAATTGAGTCCACAATGGAAGGAATTACTGGAAGGACTGAAATTTTTCTTTTCAACAAGAGTCATGTGCAAAATTAATATAATTATAAGAAAGTTAAATTATTTAATTATTTATTTCAACGTTTACCATATAGATTAAATACATTATAAGAAAGTTAAATTAAGAATATGTTTCTTTTTAATGAGGAAAGTTTTAATAATTGAACCTAGTGCATTTCTTACAAATACTGTCTGTATAGTCTTGAAATTTTCTGAATTAATTTAATAAAAAATTTATGATAAAATCTTTTTTTTTTCCTGTTAGTTGGAAAGAAGAATCGATATTGTATATCATTTGAAAGGCCCAAAAGAACGAAGTAATAGAAACTTGTTTGCTAATTGATGGCTTGAAAGGAATTCTAAAAGGAAAGGGTAACTTTTAATGTTGAAGAACCAGACATTGCAGCTCTGTCTGCAATTCCAGAGACAAAGAACAGTCGAACAGAGCCCTATTTTCATGCAAGAACATGAGTAGCCCAAAGGCAAATGAGCTTGAGCTTAAATAAGAACTTTGATGATCTATAAGCCTGGTCCAAATCTTCTGAAAAAGGGCCTTTATTTTCTGGGTGGGCTTGGATAGACTTGGTCATCTGGCCATGGGAGCTAACGCATTTGAGGATTCATAGGGCCTCTGACCTCAACAAGAAAAGAAAAAAAAGGAAGAACCATACTCCTTGCCCGATTTATAAAAAATTCCTTAAACCAGCATCCATATCCTATTTCTTATTTACAAGTATACAAACAAGAAATCACTGCCATTGAGGGAAATATACAAATGGAAGTCGATTTGTGCAATCTCTTCTATGATTGATCCCACAGTTCGCAAGGGGGAGTGAAGATTCTACCAAAATTTCGCCCATTTAGCTCCCTCATACAAAGAGTAACAACTCATGCAACCAAAATCCTTCGTGACCTAACCCTACCTCACTGGTAGAATGTCTCATGAGTCGAGGAAATAAACTGTAAATTTCTCGTTCAAGGCAACAGAAGAGGAGCTCTTGTGCATCAACAAAACATTACCAAATCAGTTGCTTACAAGATGTGAAAAATATAATGCAAAAGAAATAAAGACGAGGTGATATAACACAAGCAGATAAAACCTCAACGGCAAATCTATTTACAATAGTTAATTCAGATGAAAACAGTTCTTTATGATTCTTCATTAATAGAAGAATTCCCTTATCAATAGCAGAATAATACATCCAATGCATATATAACAATCATCCACAAACTTCACTTGGTTTGCTTTCTTGTGGAACACACAGTTTGCAAAGCTTAAACCAAGCTGGCGAATCTCCTCTACAGCTTAATTGTTTCTTTGACTAAGAATCCTCAAAATTGAAAGGAACAAGTTGAGAATGTCCAGGTAGAGAGCAGCGGAGGCCAAAATATACTCATCATAAGTGAACCGCTTAATCAAGTGGTCGGTGTCATAAATGATGTACCCACAAAAGATTAGAGCACTAATGCCGCCGTAGATGGCAGTAGATGTTGAACCAAAAGGAAAGAACATCTGCAAAATAAAAACATGCATAAAATAATCATAAAATATCACATACTCACTAATTTATGTTAACCAACTAAATATATTTGTTCTTGAATGGCTTCAATAAACAAGGACTGATGCTCACCTGGATAAAACTGGTTAGGATGAGAATGATGAGGCTGGTGAATAAAATTGGTCCCAAAAAGCTGAAGTCTTTGCCTTTCTTGGCAGCCCAGAACGTGTATCCAGTTAGAGAACAGACGACAGCTGATGTGAGAATTAGTGCTTCAAGCACAATTTTTCCTGAAAACATTAGAACCTCAAGAATGTCAAAACCATAATTTGAAAAGCAGATGCATAGTCTCAGTGTCAAAATTCAACCCATCGAAGAACTTCTAAATAGGGAACTGGAGATATACTGACCATCTGTATTAGCACAGCTTACTCCAACCAAAAGGCTTAGCGAAACAGTGAAGAGACCAAGAACAATCAGGTTCACAGGATGCTTCTGGTGATACACATGTAATGGCCACAGCACTGCAATTTTTTGAGTTAACCATTTGGATAAAACAAAATTATTCCATAACGATCAAGCAAGCACCATTGATCCATTCTAACTTTGCAAATGGGGAAATTGCTATTGTACCAAAAATCAGATCAAGAGACTTTCTCTCAGGAACAAAATAACCCTAGACGACAATTGATACTATAATTGTTTCAATTATCATCCTAATAACATCCTGATTCGCATGATCATATTAGATATCCTCACCAATATAATTTTCAGAAGGCGTTATTAATTAAACAATCAGAGCATAGTCAACTAAATTGCAAATCAATATAATTTCTAAACATTAACATAGGATCCAGTAATAAACCAAATCAAACAAACCTAGGGATAACAAGAACAGATAAATGCGAGATCTAAACGATTGACTTACAGATGAAGGGAACGATGCAGAGGAGCAAAAGGAGGCCAGGGCTATCGCCGAGGAGATTGTTGATGGGAGTGTACAGGACGGTGGCGGCGGAGACGGCGGTGGTAAGAACCAATTGAACAGCCAAAATGCCGTAGACTTTGCGGATCAAGCCCCAACGAAGTTGATTCTCACCAAGACTCAAACCAGGGTACAAAGTCTCTCCATTTCCGGCCTCAAGATCGACCTCCTTATCCTTGGTACTCAGGCTCGTGAATCCGTACATCTTTTTTCTTTATCTCTCTCTCTCTAATTGAAACTTCCTCACTTTATTTTTGTTTTCTACAGAAAACATAAAAATGAGCGAAATATTGTATTTACCAAGAAAATATGACGACGACTTCAATTATAGACTTTAAATTGACGCTTAAAGTCACGTGTTTGTGATATTGACAGCGTAACAAACTAATAAGCTTTCTACTAACTTAAGTGGGGTCCACAATGATGTTAGGTCAGAACATCGAACGGCAAGTATTTTCTTGATCATATGATCTGCTTTGTGACGCTATACATATTTCCTTGGACTGCCCAATCGATATGCATTGCGATTTTCTCAGTTATAATTTTCTAAATTGAAATGTGGAGCGATCCTCTTGCGTGGATCTTTGACATAAGTAGACTTACAGATCGAAACGGCTCAAAATCCATAGTTTTTCCTCTTTTCACAGATACATTGAAGTGGACTAGAAGTTGGAAATGCTTAAAATTTTGGGCTTTCAAAAATCTCTTGTTCGATTGTTGCTATGGATACCGTCGCCGTATAAAATCCTCTACTCTGAATTTCATTGGGCAAAGTGTTAGTGTCCAGATCGGCAATTTTAGTGTAGTAACCAAAGAACTTGAATTTAATGGCGAAGGAGTTCAGCCTAATGGGGATCGCGAACTACCCCAGAATGTGGAGGAGCAGCTCAAAGTCATCGCCAGAGAAGTTGCTTAAATCACCAGAACAAAGCCCAAATGGAGTATGCCCTTCAATATGGATCTGGAATGCAGCTTTATCAGGCAGTCCTAAGGTTGGAAGAACTAATCTTGTTTGGAAACTGTATCGTGGTATGATGGAATTGGAGTTTGTGACAAAAATTAATGTCAATACTGTTGAGTATCTAATTCAAGCTTTTTGTATTGATGGTCAAGTTCAGGAGGGTTATGAACTTCTTAGACCGATACTGGATAAAGGGATGGTTCCAAGAAATGTTGCTTTCATTGCATTGACATCTGAGTTGAGGAAACATTGTAATGTCTCTTAGCTTCTTCACATAAGGATTGCCAGGAATCGTGCTCCTAATATTTATACATGTCGAGGAATCATTAGTGTACTTTGGAAGAACGACATGTTCAATGATCTTAAGGATAGAGGGTATGCCCCAGATAAGGTCATGTATAATACAATGATTCATGGTCTTTGTGAATTGGGTTGATGATGCTAGCAACCTTCTTATTTAAAAGGGAATTAATCCTCATGTAATCTCATTCAACTCGTCCATATTGCAATGAAGGGAAGATAGAAGAGAGCAAAATCATATTCAATGAGCTTTTGGCATATGGTATACAGCCATCATTAACATCATTGTGGCATTTGGTATGATATGGGCAACAGGGGTCTGATACCATTGGCCTGTTTCTATGATCAACTCATCACTATATGAGTGAACAAGGTGATCTTATTGAGAGGATAGAACGGTTAGTCGTTATGCTGAAGAATAAACTCAGACCGAAGAGGACAACTTTTAGAGAGATTAGATCAGTGTCTTCAACAATCTGAAAACCAGGTGAATCTTTACATGTCTTTACTTTCGTGTTAGGTCATTTTCTCAAAACAGGCTATGCTCTTCTCTAGTGGGTAGACTTTGCAGAGGTCCCTTCCCTCTGAAAATTGTTGCATCTCCTCCAGGGAAATGATATACAGTATTGCCTTCCTCTTGTAGGTTTCTTTGAATATGTAATAAGAAAGTGACATCTAATGTTACTATCAAGTAATTTTCAAATAAAAATTGTAAATTTAAAATGGGAACTTGCTGGAAGAAATGGAAAAGAATCATTTTAACATCAATAATGACTTGTAAAAGGTCGGACATAATATTTTTCTTCTTGAAAAAAATAAACTCAAAATAATAATTATATGCATGTCAATAAATTAAAAAAAATATAAAATAGTGATTTAATGTATTTTTATTTATTGATAGTAAATTAATTCTCATTCAATTTAAATAAAATTTAAAATTCAGAAAAATATGACAATAAATATTTAAAAATTTGAAAAGGATACACATGTTAACGTGGTCATATCTCGAGATCTATTAATAAGTGAACGAAAGTCATCCTTAATTTTAGAGCGAAGCTTCGATTCTTTTGATCATATTTATTCGATTCCAAAGTTTTCATATTATTTTTATAATCTACAGTCTTCTAAATTTTTAGATCGTACGGACACAATTTTTTTCGAAAAGCACCTAAGCCCCGACAGACAGACAAAGTATGAACATCAATCATCAGCAATTTACATTCGTTTTGGCAGAAATTAAAGCGTGCAATAGCTCTGTACAAGGGCCAACCTTCTCTTCTCTCCGTAATCCCCTGACACATATATATAATATTTGTATATATAATTAGACTGGTCGTTAGATCACCTCCCGTCAATTGCTTTCCTCTTCATTTCCCCAATTCTGCTTCTTATGATTGATAATAAACCCATCAATAAAACAGAAGAAAGAAATAACCTCTACAGCTTCTCCGATTACCATCTCATATCAAATCGTAGCTTCCCCTTCTCATTGTGTTATTGCTTTCCTTTCCGTAAATGGGTTTCCATCCCGCTTCAAGTCTCTTCGCCAATATCAGAAGGTAATTGATTTCTCTTTCTCGTTAGAACCCTAATTTTGCTTTGAATTATAAGTTATTTTATTTATCTCGATTATTTGCTTCTTTATTGGATTTGTTTGATCTTCATTTGTTTGCTTTATCTTGATATCTTCTAGTTTCTGTCATTTAATTAGGATTTTCTTAAGTTCTAGTGTTGGATTCTGGGTTCAATTGCCTATTGGATAAGAGTTATGCTTCTTCTCCTTTTCTTTTCCTTTTACTACAATCATTGAGAATCTTAGTATAGAGTTTATTACTCTCTGTGCTAAGAACCGCAGCTTGATATTTGCTCTCCTCCTCTGCAATTACCTTATCTGAATTTTCATTAATAATTATAGTCTTATTACACTATTTTCAGCTGCATTATAAGTTACACACTGCGCATTCATTATCATTTTTTTTAATTGCAGCCCTACTGCTTGAAAGGATTGGTTGCCTTCTCCTTTTTCTTTAGTTTTTTGTTTTTGAATATATTGAAATAACATTCTAATATAGGGAAAGTGAGACTTTTTACTTAAAATCTTCAGCGTTCTTTTTTTCATTTGCAGTGCAGATGCCAATCTCAATAGTGAAGAATGTGGGAATGCCATTGTTGTAAAAGCATATCCATTAGGAATGATTCGAGTTGACAATGGGGTTAATGGTGCGGATGAAGGGGATTCGATGATGGAACCATGTATTGGCTTAGAGTTTGATTCAGCTGAAGATGCACGGAAATTTTATGGTATATACGCCACACGAATAGGATTCCGAATTAGGACTGGCCAACTCTATAGATCACGGAGTAATGGTTCAGTTTCTTCAAGAAGATTTGTGTGCTCAAAGGAGGGTTTTCAGCTTAATTCAAGAACAGGTTGTCCAGCATTCATAAGGTTACAAAGACGTGATTCTGGAAAATGGGTGATTGATCAAATGCATAAGGAACACAATCATGAACTTGGACTTGTGGATGAACCTCACCCTCCTGTTCGACAGCAGAGGCCCCTTGCTGCTAGAAAATCATCAGCAGAAGTATCTCAAAGGCCAAAGTTTAAGCTGCTTGAGAACTTTGATAATGGGTGTCCGTGTCCATCCCCATCTGGCGTCATTAATGTTAAACGCATTAGAAGAGAGGCAGATGAAGGGCCAGTTAAAACTGAACCTCATGCAGGTCTAATCTTCACTTCAGCTGATGAAGCATATGGCTTTTATCAAATGTATGCAGAGACTGCTGGATTTAGGATCAGGATTGGTCAGTTATTTCGTTCAAAGAATGATGGATCTATTACATCTCGGCGATTTGTGTGCTCCAAGGAAGGTTTTCAGCACCCTTCAAGAGTAGGTTGTGGGGCATTTATGAGGATCAAGAGACAGGAATCTGGAACTTGGATAGTGGATCGTCTTCAAAAAGACCATAATCATGATCTTGAGCCACAAACAGGAACAGATAAGAAAAGTTACAACAGTTCAAAGAAATTTGCAGATGATGTAAATCTTGGATTGGATGCTTTAGATCTAGCTAAAATAAATTGTGGTGGCCCTATCAGGACTCAAGAAAATGAGATTGGGAGTGATTGGTACCGTTTGCTTCTTGATTATTTTCAAACTAGGCAAGCAGAAGATACTGGATTCTTTTATTCCGTGGAGCTTGATGATGCTTGTTGCTTGAGTGTTTTCTGGGCTGATGGTAGGTCTAGATTCTCATGCAGTCAATTTGGTGATGTTGTTGTGTTTGATACTTCATACAGGAAGGGTAATTATGTAGTGCCATTTGCAACATTTGTTGGAGTTAACCACCACAAACAGCCAGTGCTTCTTGCTTGTGCGTTAATCGCCAATATGTCAAAGGAGTCTTTGACTTGGTTATTTCAGACATGGCTAAGGGCGATGTCTGGATGTCGACCAAAGTCAATTATAGCTGATCAAGATGTAGCCATTCAACAAGCAATTGCTAAAGTCTTCCCTGGGTCTCATCATCGCTTTTCAATGTGGCAAATTAGGGCAAGGGAACGGGAGAGTTTAAGGTCACTGGGTGATGAATTCAAATATGAATATGAGAAGTGCATATATCATTGCCAAACATCTGTTGATTTTAATACCATGTGGACTGCCCTCATTAACAAATATGGGCTAAAAGAGAAGAGGTGGCTTAAAGAAATGTATGAAAATCGAGAAAGCTGGGTGCCGCTGTATCTGCGGGGAAAATTTTGTGCCGGAATCCCTGTAAATGAGAGTTTGGAATCATTCTTTGGTACATTCTTGAATGCTCAAACGCCACTTTCAGAGTTTATTTCACGATACGAGCAAGGTCTTATGCAACGTCGTGAAGAGGAAAGAAAAGAGGATTTTAACTGTTACAACTTGCAGGTTTTTCTGCAGACCAACGAACCTGTTGAAGAACAGTGCCGGAAGCTTTATACGCTCACTGTGTTTAAAATATTTCAAACGGAACTACTACAGAGCTACAATTTCGTAGGGATAAAAACTTACGAGGAAGGGACCATCACCAGATTCTCAGTGCGGAGGTGTGGGAATGAGATAGATAAACATGCAGTTACAATGTGCGCATCCAATCTCAGTGTGTGCTGTAGCTGTCAAATGTTTGAGTTTGAAGGTATTCTGTGTAGACATATTTTGAGAGTCTTCAACCTGTTGGACATGAGGGAAATTCCTTCTCGGTACATCTTGCATCGTTGGACAAGAAATGCTGAATATGGTACTATTCGTGATGTTGAATCTGGTGTTAGTCCTCAAGAACTCAAGGCCTTAATCACATGGAGTTTGAGGGAAGCAGCCTGTAAATACATTGAAGCTGGGACAACATCTCTGGAAAAATACAAACTTGCCTATGAGAGTATGCGAGAAGGTGGAAGAAAACTTCGCTGGCAACAGTAGGCATTAGGGAACAGGTCAGATGCTCAGGGCTAATTTTTGTAGTTTAAGCTTGTTTGTGGATAGTATATATAAATTCTTTCTTTTACGTTTTTTTTTACCTGGTATTGCTGAAAACTGACAACTTGGAATGTTTAATGCTATAATTTCTCCTCTGTATTTGATCTAGAGTTCTGATTATTGTATGCTGAGCACTCACGTTTCTCTTAATCATTTCTGCTGGGCTTGAATTGGTCAGACAGAGATGTAAGGCTAATTGAATTATTTTTGTTTTTCGACAGCCAACTAGTTGAAACATTCTTGTTTCAATATTAATTCTTGGTTTTTTATATCGTAAATAAATGAAGGAAAAAAAGGAGGGGGGGGGGGGGGGGAGGGGGTGGGGGGGTGAAGGAAAAAAAAAAAAATATTAATTAAAAA
>CANXYI010865794.1:0-10453 GCA_948208565.1 Hura crepitans
GCAGTACCACACCCCCCACCATCCAAAGCCACACAACGTGCCCGACCTAAACTGGACACATAGTTGATATAATAACCAAACTCAATTAAACATAGTTATTTATTTTAGCTACCATTAAACTCAATTACACAACCCCATAGCATATCCTCGAGTGCTTGTATCACCCTTTCTGACTATCTGTCAGTTTGAGGATGAAAAGTTGTACTATAGGCCAGTCTGGTGCTTACTGCTTCCTATAGCTTCCTCTAAAATCTAGAAGTAAAATAAGGACCTCTGTTAGAAATGATAGTTACTAGCACCCTATAAAGTTTAACTATTTCATCCACATACAATTTAGCTAGCTTTTCTAAAGAATAATTCATCCTAACCAGAATAAAGTGAGCTCTCTTTGTCAACTTATCAATAATCACCCATACAGCATCACATTTACCTCTGGTCATAGGTAAGCCTATCACAAAATCCATAGTCACTTTCTCCCATTTCCATTATTGTTTTGCTATAAAATGTAGCAATCTAGAAGGAACTTAGTGTTCAGCTTTCACCTGTTGACATGTTAGACACCTTACAACATATTCTATCACATCTCTTTTCATACATGGCCACTAATAATGAGACTTTAAGTCTAGATACATATTTATGCTCCCAGGATGCATAGAATAAGGAGCTTTATGTGCTTCTCTTAATATCTATAACCTCAGGTCATTTGTACTAGGTACACACAACCTATTCTAATAATACAAGCATCCATCTTCTAGTAATTTAAACCCTATGGCCTTTCCCTCTTTAACTTTACTAACCATCTGAACCAATTACTCATCTTTCATCTAAATCTTTTTAATCTGCTCTTGAAAATTAGGTTTCACCTGTAAGTCATCAAAAATGGCATTCATTGAAGTATACTATAGTCTAGCATTCATGGTTTTTAGATTTACCATGAATTTTCTACTTAAGGTATCTACCATAACATTCATTTTCCCTAGGTGATAATCAATCAAACAATCATAATCTTTTATGAATTCTAATCACCTTCTCTGTCTCAAATTCAACTCTTTCTGAATCAGGAGGTGCTTTAGACTTTTATGATCTGTATAAATATAATATTTTTCACTATATAGGTAGTTCCTCCATATTTTTAAAGCAAAAACAATAGTAGCTAGCTTTAAGTCATGAGTAGGATAATTCCTCTCATGTGGTTTCAACTGTCTTAAAGTATAAGCTACTACTTTTCCTTCCTGCATCAACACATACCCTAAACCATTCAGTGAAGCATCACTATACACTATGAAATCTTTACCCTATTCAGGTTGAATTAGGATAAGTGCTTCTATCAGCATCTTTTTCAATTTCTCAGAACTTGCTTGACACTTATCATCCCACTCAAATCTCACATTCTTTCTAATCAATCTAGTCAAAGGAGTGGCAATGATGGAAAAACCTTTCACAAATCTCCTATAGTACCCTACTAATCCCAAAAAACTCCTTATCTCTATCACATTCCTAGGTGGTTCCTATTCTAACACTGCCTTCACTTTATTAGGGTCAACTCTGATCCCTTCTATTGAAACTATGTGCCTTAGAAAAGTAACTTCACTTAGCCAAAACTCATATTTACTGAGCTTAGCATATAGTTATTCCTCACTCAGAGTCTGTAACACAACCTTGAGATGCTATTCATGCTCTTTCTTATATCCATAATACACCAGAATATCATCTATGAACACCACCACAAATTGGTCCAAATAAGGTTAAAAACCCTATTCATTAAATCCATAAAGGCTGCTAGGGCATTAGTGAGCCCAAATGACATCACTAAAAATTCCTAATGCCCGTACCGAGTTCTAAAGGTAGTTTTAGGAATATCAACCTCTCTAATTCTCAACTAATGATACCTAAATCTCAAATCAATTTTTAAAAATACACCTACACCCCTCAGCTGATAAAAAAAGATCATCAATTATGGGCAATAGATATTTATTTTTCATAGTTATCCTGTTTAACTCCTATAATTAATACATAGTTAGAGCAACCCATCTTTCTTCTTTACAAACAACATAGGTGCTCCCGAAGGAGATAAACTGGGTCTAATAAAACCCTTCTTTAATAGATCTTACAATTGTACTTTTAATTCTTTCAATTCAGTAGGTGACATCTGATAAGGAGCAATGGATATTAGAGATGTACCAGGATATACCTCAATTTCAAAGTCAATTTCTCTAAGGTGGTAAACCTAGTAACTCATTAGGAAATACATCAAGAAATTCAAAAATAATAGGGATATGTTCAAGATTAAAGTTGGAAGTATTCATGTCAATGATATAAGCTAGGTAGGCTTCACACCCCTTTCAAAGAAGTTGCTGTAATAGCAAAGATAAGATTATTTAGAAGACTTCTCTCACCATCCACTATCATTATCTATCCCTTTATAGTCTTGAGGGTCAATTTCTTATGTCTATAGTCAATTATGGCTTGATGCTCAATTTGCCAATCCATTCCTAGTATCACATCAAACTCATGGAATGGTAAATCAATCAAACTAGCAGAAAATTGATGTTCATGAATCATTAGAGGACACTACTTATATACCCTATTCACAATTACACTCTATCCTATAGGATTACTGACTTTGATATTTACATCAACATGTTCAGTCTCTAACCCCCTATTATATGCTTATGTAGTACATATATATGAATGAGTAAAACTAGGGTCTATTAAAGCCAAAATTGAAACATCAAATAAATAAAAAGTACCAGTTATAATGTCTGGTGTTGTAGCCTCTTCTCTGGCTCTCATAGCATATTATTTGGCTAGAGCATGAGCCTCAGACCTTTTACCCTAACTAGCATAAGGTTGCTCTCCCCTGTTTTGCCTTTATTAGAAGGTGGAATAGTGGATGCCTGAGCCTGAGCATCTTCTGGCTATCTCTAAGGACACTCTCTTCTATAATAGTCTCTGGCACCACAATTAAAATAGTCTCCTCTTCTAGTTAGTCTACACTACCCCCAATGTCTCTTTTAACAAGTATTACAAGTTGGGGGTCCATTCTTGTCACCTGCTATGCTAGGAGAACTACTAGCTTGAGGAAGCCATCAAGATGTAGCTGTAAATGCTTGTTCAGATCTCTAGGACTATACCTATCTTTGCCTCTGATACCCTGATTGAGATTGGGGTCTAGATTGAGACCGAGTCTATCCCTCTCTTCTCTTTTTATTATCCCTTGACACTACACTGGATTGTCCTATAGTGAATTACCTCTTTCTCTTAAAGAAATCCTTCTTCACTTGCATCATTTCTTCCATGTCATATGCAGTTTCTACCAATACTGCAAAATCTTTCTCTTTGGGGTTTGCTATTTGTATTCTCAATTCTATATTCAACCCTATTAAAAAACTCTTGCATTTCTCTTTTTTAATTGGAATGAACACTTCAGCATACTTTAGGAGCCTAGTAAAATCTTTTTCATACTCCGACATTGTCCGTCTTCCTTACTCCAAATCAAGAAATTTTTGTCTCCTTTTGTCCTCATATGAGTCAGGTACATATTTCTTCCCGAACTCCTTAAGGAAAAACTCCCAGGTCAAGTCTGCAGGTGCTTTTCTCCTCTTGATAGTACTCCACCAACTGTAAGCTTCTTCCTAAAGAAGATAAGTGGCACACTAAAAATTTTCTTCTTTTGTACAGTTCAGCTACTCCAAAATTTTTAATGTCTTGTCTAACCAGTATTCAGCTCTAGTAGTTTTATCTTCCTTCCTTCCTAAGAAATCAATAGCTCCCATTTTCTTCAACCTTTCTAAGGGCATTTTCTATGGAAGAGCTAGTGGTGGAGGTGGTACTGGAGCTGGACAAGGAGGTAGGGGTGGAATAGTAGCAGCAGTAGTAGTATGTCTAAGCAAATCCACTATCTGCCATAGCAGAATAGGAGATGCTTCTGCCTACTATTAACCAAGCACTTACGGTTGTGGCTATTGTGTAGTATCACTAGGTTTGGGTACTGATGCATTGCCTACCCCTCGTATGGTTATAGGTGTAAAACTAGCCACTTCTTTGGCCCCTATTTTAAGCACCTAATTAGCCATATGCTTACTACAAAAAGAATAACCTATTAGCCTCATACAACATAATAGTTTAGAGGAATTGAAATTTAAATAGTTACACTCATGTACTCTACCTAAGAACATTAAACCTATGCTCTAATATAACCAAATGTGACACCTTCTACTAGATTCCCGAAGAAACCTAATAAGAGGTGCACTTCCCGCTGGGTCACCCATCTTCAAATTGTCCTTTAGGTTCATTCGTTTAACTTTTACCAATTTTCTATTATTTGATTCAGCTTAACCCCAAATCATGTTCTTCCTTTTTATAGGCTCAGCTTCAGGTTATGCTAGTCTATTCAAGCCATAAATGATCAATTAACCACTAGTCAAATATTTCTTAAAATTCGACAGCATAATGGCTATCCAGTCACTATCCAATAATTTTAAACTTGTAAAAACACTTTTATAACTTCATTTCCATATCTCCTGGACCCTTTTAGTCCCCCATATATTAATTTAGCATCATCATTCTATCAGTTCATTCACACAAGCCTTAGGCCATAATTAGAATATTTATAGCTTTAGAGCCTCAGGCTCACAAATCATAAACATCACATGAATAAAACCATACATTCACAAAATTTGATAATTGACTTATAACATAACATAGTCTAACTAATGGGCCATTAACCTTAATTTATGTTTATTTCTTTACTTATTAACTTCTTAAAATATTCTTAGGTGAAAAATAGATAGATATTATTTTTATTGAATAGTATACACATAATTAGATAGTTTCAAGCCATTTTCCAATAATATTTTTAAGCCTTGCCACAACCGAAATTTAATTCACAACATCCCTAGTTTTATTTCAGATTTAATCATTATTTATTATTTATTTACTATTTAAGTGAATTATTGATTCAGGTAATGGTCAATTCTAGATAGTTATAGGTCATTTCTAGTCTATTTCTTAGTCTTTTTTAGTGCAGTTTTCACCTGAAAATTCATATTTTCCATTGGCCTAAAGCCACTCATTTTATAGGCCATTTACAAGGCCAAATCATAGGCTTTCAAGCAATGCCATATAATCACAATACCATAGCCCTTTTAGGCACATTTTAGGCTAATTTAAGTTCACTTTACATGTTCAAGTTTATGTCACATTCTAGGCCACTTTCTAAGTCGATATTTCATGTACTTTTATATTCATCAAAGTTCATTTTGTACATCCATTATTTGCATTCATTTTTACTTTACCAAATCCACAGATGTACTCAAATTAGGCTAAACCAATTCAACCATTCTATGTTCCCTTATTTCAAGCTTTAAATCATATGTTCCTCAAACATAGTTTAGCCAAGTTAATATGACATTTGACATTTTCCTTGATATTGCTCTTGGGTATAGCTAAGTTTTAGCCTTGATCATGCATTGACTTAGTATTAATCATACATTCAACCTTTCATGCCTAACTTAAATGCATTCATACACACACAAGTTCACTTACATGCCACTTAAAGGAATTTAAGCATAATACATGTCTCAACCAAAGGTTCATCTTCATTTATTCATATATTAATCAAGCTATGACATGCCGTACTATCCTTTCATGCATTATAGGCCTAATACACATGCCACATATTTAGCATACCCTTAAGCAAGCTCTCGGCCACAAGCAACATACATCCTCACAAGCGAATTTTTCTTAATAATCACTCATGCAACATTCACTTACACTAAATTTTCTATGAATTCATGTAAGCCCTAAATTGTCATCAATTCAAATCTAATATACCACGCTTAAAGCTCTACTTCAGCCATGAAATTATGATGGCATGAAGTGAATATAAGAATTCACTTACCTTAGCTTATAAGAGATGAACTTCCATCAACTTTAAGCCTTCAAACCATGAATTATAGACCCTTTTTTTCTCACAAAAATCAGCCCTAATCTTCATGCCATTGGCTTTCCAATTCCCTCAAAAATCACACACACAAAATCCATTAGGACTTAGGCATCCATTAGCACTTATTTACATCTAAAATTCCTTGAGAAAACTAAGGAACCACCAAGAACACTCACCTTGAACCTTTGTTGCCTTTGCTGGAAAGCTGTCTGACCTTGCTCCCTTAGATGAATTTTAATTAATTATTGGAAGCTCCTTTTCCAGTGATTCTTTTTCCCTCAAGTCCTAACACATAAGGATGATTTTTAGCATGTTTAGTTTTCTGAAAGAAGAAGAAAATGATGATGAAAATGGTGTTTTTCCTTGTGTGGCATCAGTTCTAGCAGCAGGAAAGGAAAAAAAAATTTCTTCTTTTATGAGTGGATTTTGACACTTGTCACCATATATTGACATGTGTCATAGCCCTTAGGCCAGTTGACATGGTACAGGTGGGTCCCACAACCTCTTGAACCATCTCAAAACGGCTTGATTTTGATAGAATCTTCAAAAAAATTTTAAAAATCATAGGGACCTCAAAAAATTATGTTGTTTATTTTAAAATTCCTCATTCAATCCCCTTTACATACTAGTAAATTTTTACGGCCAAATTCCATCGATAAGCAGTTTTCAGATTGCCTTAATTTATGTGCCAACCTAAAAAATTATGAAAATTTGCAAACGACCTTAGAATTCAAAAATTCTTTCACCAATGAACTCAGTGGAATTTTTTAGTTTCATGGTATAATATTTTCGGGTCCGTCCAGGCACATCCTGGGTCATTCTTAGCCCGACTCAATTTAACCCCACATATTAATAACTTATAGGCCAAAATGAATTATTGGTTTTACTAAATTTTTAAATTTTGCCTTTTTCATCATTTTAGAGCCCCTCGAAGTTTCATGATTAGTGCTGCTGCCTCAATTCTCATGCAAGTGACTCAACACCCCTAGCACACTTCTCAGAGCTAGTGGTATTGTTCATGGAGCCTCGACACATGGCTGTTACAGTTATGAATTATTTTCCTCAGTCTATTTTTAGTTAGAAAGTTATGAGTTACTTTTTATACCTTACAATTATAGGTCCATTTTTAAAAAAGCAGTTATATATCCACTTAATAGATAGTTCTAGGTCTATTTTTTAGGCCTTTTTCATACCATTATCTTAAGTCCTTTATGTGTCCATTTTAGGTCCCAATTACATGTCATCAATTAATGTCAATTTTTCTTAAGACAGTTACAAGTCAAATTCCATTTTTAGGACACTGCTATAGGCCAATTGCCACTGTTTACTGGGCATTTTCTCATGCCATTTCAAACCACTATTCATGCCATTATAGGTTATATATAAACTCATCTCATTCATGATCATAGGCTAACCAAATTGATCATAAATTATCATCAAATTATTCACATCCAAATGCCCAATTTACACACCACTTTTTAGACCATTTTAGGTCACACTCTTAGTCTAATTCATACAATTCCTTTTATGCCATGTACAAGCCATTTCTTACCCTAATTATGATCACATTTTCATTATCATGTTTTTATACTTTATACCACATTCATTCACATGTTCATATCTATTTCATGCTAATTCCATGTCATACATCTCATGTTCATCATGTCATACCATTCACACACATCATCTATTAGGTCACACATACATACCATACATGCCAACATGTTATACCTTTGGCCAATGCATGAACATGGTCACACATATGTACATTCTCACATTTTACCACATTCTCACATTTTACAATACCTACGCATCCTATATCATATTTCCACTATACACCCATATGTACACATGACATACCACATATGCCACACCATGCCCTCATGCATAAACCTCTCGGCTATACCATAATCATGCACACATATGTATTTTTCCCACTATTTCTACACACACCCCTAAATTCATGCCACACATGACATTTCCCCTCACTTACATCATGTATACATGCCTTATCACTATACACATACAATGCTATACATGACATGCCTCTTGGCCACTTAAGCATCATGCACAACACACACTTTTATCATCTAATTCACATCCAAATCATCAATTTCACATACAAAAGACATTATACAGTGCCTATGCCAATATTTCTATGCCATTACATAAACAAACCAATATTTCTATACACATTTACATTGCAAAACACATCCACACACATCATGACATGATTCAAATATATCAAATTCATATACCTATATCAATTCTAAGTCCTTTCTCACACTTTAGAAGCTTTAATTTCCTTATTCTCCTTAATTATTCCTTATGCCTACATGCATCATTTCAAGCTTAGAAAATTCCTTAAAAATCATACCAAGCTCAAATTAAAATTCTAAAAACTTTAATATCCTTAGAATTATGTAGGCTACCTAGAACTAAAATAAAAACTGAGAAAGGAGTCACTTACACCATTTTGAATTTTAGGCCTCCATATGCATAACTCAACCTTGGGTGAATTTTTCCAACTTCTATGGATAGAGATGGAGCCTAAGGGCTTTAAGGATTAATTCCTACTTGATTATGGTGATTTTTGGTGGAGAAGTAGAGGTGAAATGGTGGTGGTTGGTGGTAGAAATAGAGGAAAGCCAATGGAGGTGGCATCGATTAAGGGAGAGGAAGAAATAGTGGAAGTGAGTGGAGATGGTGGTGAGTTGACAAGTGGAAGTCAATGTGGCTAAAAAGAGTATTTATAGCGATGAGTGGGTACCTCGAGTGGTGACAAGTTGCACCCGAGCTTCTTGGAAAATCCAATTTTAGCTGAAATTTTGGGAAATTTTAAAAATTCATCTAGACCTTTGAAAATCATTGTGTCTATTCCAAAAATCCTCAATTGGGCCTATTTATGGGCCTATAAAATTTCACGTCAAAATTCCATCAAAAATAAATACTGTGTAGTGGCACATATTTTAGACCTCAATCTCTACACCAACCTAGTGTAGTGGCTTAGCCAGTAAACCTCAGTCACTACATAGACCTTGTCTAATAGTAAGGACATGGAACTCCCTAGTATTAGATAAATAAAAATGTTATCATATCATTATATCCTTAATTGATCATAGTCCAATGGCCCAGCTTGTACACCTCAGTGGTTGCACCCACTTGGTCTAATAATAGTGATCTGCTTATACTAAATAGAAATATCAACATCATACTGTGTAGTGGCTTAGCTGGTAAACCTTAGTCACTAGACCGACCTAGTGCAATGGCCTAAATCATCAGGACCTCATCAGCTACACCCACTTACATCATTAAACTGGTAAAGGCCCTGAGGACCATTACCTTTAGTAGCAGCAAACCCCTAGTTAACCAGTCAACCCATCTAATGGGTGTTTAACTAATAGGTCAACTATCTATTAATTATATTTATTGCATTATAGATCATTTATGTAATTTATTTTTAGGTGATTGATACATAATTATGAATTATTTTCCTTAATCTATTTTTAGCCAGACAATTTTAAGCCCACTTTTTATACTGGACAATTATAGGTTTATTTTTAAAAAGGCAGTTATAAGTCCACTTTATAGATAGTTCTAGGTCTATTTTTTAGGCCTATTTCATACAATTATCTTAAGTCCTTTATGTGTCCATTTTAGGTCCCAATTACATGTCATCACTAAATGTCTATTTTTCTTAAGGTAGCTACAGATAAAATTCCATTTTTGTGACACTACTATAGGCTAATTGCCACTATTTACTGGGCATTTTCTCATGCCATATCAAACAACTGCTTATGCCATTATTGGTTATATATAAACTCATCTCATTCATGATCATAGGTTAACCAAATTGATCATAAATTATCATCAAATTATTCATATCCAAATGCCTAATTTGCACACCACTTTTTAGGCCATTTTGGGTCACATTCTTAGTCTAATTCATACCATTCCTTTCATGCCATTTACAAGCCATTTCTTACCCCAATTATAATCACATTTTTATTATCATTATTTGTTATACATTATACCACATTCATTCACATGTTCATACCTATTTCATGCCAATTCCATGTCATACATCTCATACTCATCATTTTATACCATTCACACACATCAACCATTAGGTCACATATACATACCACATATACCATTACATCATACCTCCTAGCTAATGCATGAACATGGTCACACCATGCATATTCTCATATTTTACCATACCTACACATCTTGTATCATATTTCCACCATACACCCATATGTACACATAACATACCACACTATGCCTTCATGCACATACCTCTCGATCTTACAATAATCATGCACACACCTGCACTTTTCCCATTATTTCTATATACACACACCTAGATTCATGCCATACATGACATTTCCCCTCACAGACATTATGTATGCATGCCATATCACCATACACATACCATGCCATACATGACATGCCTCTTAACCACTTAAGGATCATGCATAATACACACTTTTCTCACCTAAT
>CANXYI010865833.1:0-15991 GCA_948208565.1 Hura crepitans
TGTAGAGAGAGGTGTTATTTTTATATAGATCATAAAAGATTAAAGTATCTTCCTTCACAAAAGGAGTTAAACTTGAGACAAAGAAAATAGATAGAATTAATTAAGGATTATGATTACCTTATTGATTATCATCCTGGAAAAGCTAGTGTAATAGCTAATGCTCTTAATAGGAAGTTTATGTCAGCTAAGAGGGCCATAATGTCAGGCTTAAGCTTATAGATGATGGTGTTATTTTGGCTAAATTATAAGCTATGCCTAATTTGTTGCAAAAAGTGAAAGACTCACAGAAAGATGATCATAGGATTGTAAGCATTATGAGTTCGATCCAAGAAAGGAAGCCAATTGAGTATAAGATCTAGAATGATGGTTGTCTATATTACCATGACATGATTTGTGTTCCAGATGTGAAAGATCTGAGGAAGTAGATTTTGCAAAAAGCTCATAGTGCTTTTATGCTATGCATTTTAGAATTACCAAGATGTATCAAGATTTAAAGACTTTTTTACTTATGTCCAGGCATAAAAAGAGACGTATTTGAGTTTGTGACTAAATGCCTTACATATTAGCAAGCAAAGGTTGAGCATCAAGTTCCTTCTAGATTGCTTCATTCTATAACAATTCCTAAATAGAAATGGGATAAGGTCACTATTGACTTTGTAATTGAATTACCTATGACACGAAATAAATGTGATTCAGCTTGGATTATGGTAGATCATTTAACCAAGACTGTGTATTCCATACCAATCCAAATGGATTACTCTTTAGAAAAACTAATTGAGTTATATATTGATGAGATTGTTAGATTTCATGGAATGCTTACTTCTATTATATCGAATCAAGGCCCGAGGATTACGTCGAGGTTTTGGAAGAAGCTTCACAATGCCTTGGGCACTTGATTGAGTTTGAATACCACATTTCATCCTCAAACCAATGGTTAATCAAAAAGAGTTATTCATGTAACCTTTGATACTTGAGTGATTTTGATGTTAAGTTAGGTATGATGTTCATGTTAAAGCATACTTGATAGGTGCTTAAGGATATGCTGAGAAGTTATGCTATTGAATATAAGGGAAGTTAGGATCACTACCTTTCCTTAGTAGAATTTGGTTACAACAACAATCATAAAAAAAGATTAGGAATTGCTCCTTATAAAGCTTTGTATAGAAGGAAGTGCAGAACACCTATATGCTAGAATGAGCTAAGTGAGACCAAGTTTATGGGGCCAGATCTAATCAAGGATGTTAAAGAAAAGGTGAAGCCAGCTTCAGATAGACAAAAGTCTTATGCTAACTTAAAGAGAAAAGATGTTCAGTATAAAGTGGAAGAAAAAGTGTGTCTCAAGGTTTCACCTTCGAAGAAAGCTATGAGATTTGGCAAGAAGGGCAAGTTAAATCCAAGGTTTATTAGTCCATATGAAGTAATTGAACATGTAAGACCAGTAGCTTGCAAGTTGGCTTTGCTTCTTAAACTTCAATAGATATATGATGTTTTTCATATGTCTATGCTTAGGAGCTATAAGTCAGATCCCTCACATGTTTTATTAGCTAAAGAGGTAGAGATTTAACTAGATCTATCTTACTAAGAAGAACTAATAAAGATCAAAGCCAAAGAATTAAAGAAGCTAAGGAACAAGTCAGTGCTTCTAGTGAAAGTGCTATGGAGACATCATGGCATGGAAGAAGCCACTTGGGAAGGTGAAAAATAGGAAGAGAGAGTAGTACCCTTAATTGTTTGAACTAAGTAATTTTGAGGAAAAAATTTCTTTTAAGAGAGGAAGAAATGTAATGCTTGAAAAATCCCAATATTATGAATAGTACTTTTTAGGATGTGAATAGTATTTCTCAAGACTCAAGTCACACTAATCTTATTAAATAGAAGTATTAATTATAATAAAAATATGGATGAAATTTAAAGTGAAAATGAAGTTGTTTAGATGGCTAAAAATGGTAGTTAAGTTTTTACGGCAGTATTAAGGAATAATGACCTAATGCAAGCTGACCCAAAAAAATCTGTCATTTCTTTTGCTAAAATTGACTTTGGATTGATACAACCTGATACTCAAATATTCCAAATAGTCTGTTGGCATTGGAATTGGAATTTTTGGATAATAGGAAGTATTTTTATTAAATTTGGTGAAGTTAAAAATGTTATATTTTTATCAAATTTTCTTGGTTTTCAACCTCAAGTTTTTATAGGCTTATGGGAATTGGATTATATGATTTTTAAAAGTTTAGTTGGATGTTAATTAAGGGAAAAAAAGTGGTGATTTAGATGAAAAAGGAGTGAGAGAGTTTAGATTTAAATTTAAGCAACCTATATATATGGTCAAATGACTTAAAAATGGGTCAATTAATGAATAGTGCCTCACTATCAATCTTTCCTCTCCTTTCCTTAAAAGCCGATGGCTTCTCCTCTTTGCCCTCCTCTATTTTTCTTTTTTCTCCCTTCAATCTCCTCTCTCTAAACACCATCTAAACCCTAAAATCAATCCTCAATAACCCTTAAACACCATTAATTGCAAGAATTTCAAGAAAAATCCAAGGATTTTCATGGTTAGAAGTTTGGGTAAGTAGTAACAAGGTTTTGTTCAGGTAAGTTTTTCAAGCTTTGATATTTTTCTAGCATTCATTAGGTGATTAAGTGCATTTTTATCAAGTTGCTTATAATTTTTTATTCACATTTTATTTTGTATGAATTTTTTTTGTAGCAAGCCTATTTATAATTATAAAGCAAGGAGAGAAATGGAAGGATAAAGGGAAAGAGAAGGCTTTAATCCATCTTCTAGGTGTATTTTAACTTGAAAGTAAGTGCAATCAAAGTAAATTATGTCAATTTTATGTATGCCTTAATCTAAAAGTATATGTGTATGTGTATGGAATTAAGCTAAAGTGGCATTCAAAGATTTTTTTATGCAAATGAATATTGTTCGATGACTTTATTCGTGTGCATTAATACCATAGAAGTGTGTAAATAAATGTTGGATGTGTTATGGGCATGATGGTCAAATGGCCTAAAGTGGATGTTTGATGTATGTGTTATGCATTATGCATGTTTATAGGTTATGTGCTTTTGAATAGCGATATATGATCATGTGAGAATTCAATGATGCATGGATGATGATGAAATATATGTTGTGTATGTACACAAGTGTATGGTCAAATGGTGCCTCTTGTGTGTGCCTTTAACATTATGGTGGAAAATGATGCTAAATAAGTGTGTTAGCCTAGAATAAATGTTATATTTGTGAAATATGGTTATGTAGTTAATATGTATGGTTAAATTATGTGACATGAAGTGGAAAAAAACTTCTTTGATGCTTGAAAACATAAAGTGGCTGAACAGATTACCTTGTGTGAATGATAATGTTTAATTCTCCTTTATGCCATATGTAGGTATAAGGATGCCTATGTGAATGGTTATAAAATCCATGATGTTGTGAATGTGAAAAGATAAGTGATATATGATGGTTAAGCTACCATGGCCAAAACTATAAGGCATGTTATGTTATGGTTTTAATCATGAGAACATGACATAAATGACTTTGTTACATACATTATGTTATGAAGGCTCGAATTATGCTATTGTAACTGAAGTGAAGTATATGATTAAATTATGAATTATGTTCCTATGATGTCTATGTATGCTTTAAAACACATAACAAAAAAATGAGAAATTATATTTTCTCATTTGGTGTTTTGTTGGCAAAACTCTCTTTAAAATCTATTTTATGCAATTTTAATAAGGTGAATCTAAAAAATGATGGTGAATAGCCTATACTAGTTAATAACCTAATTAGATAGGTTGACTAATCAACTAGGGGTTATAATACCTGAACAATAAAACACATTATCCATTTTAGGTTAATCAGTCAACCCATCTGTTCCATTACATATTGTACCTGAATAATAAAACACATTATCTAAGTAAATAGAACAACCGTTGTTCTTATTAATGGAAATATCAAAACCTTGTTCAATAAGACAAGAAATTAAAATAATGTTTTTAGATAAAGAAAGAGCATAATAGCAGTTGTCTAAAATTAATACAAGTTTAAAAGGTAAAATAAGATGAAATGGTCCTATAGCTAATGCAGCAACTCTTACTCCATTTGCTACACGCAAGTCTACATCTCCCTTTTTTAATTTCTTTATTCTCTTTAGTCCTTGCATAAAAGAAACTAAGTGAGAACCACATCTGGTATCCAATACCCATGTTTGGTTATCAATAGCAGTACTAATATTAATTTCAATCACATTAATACTTGACGTTGAAGCAACTACTTGCTTCTCTTTTTCACGAGACTCTAAGTAGGCCTTGCAGTTGCACTTTCAATGCTTAGATTTTTCACGATGAAAGTATGTGCCTTCTATGGTAGTCTTCTTTGCAGTAGCTGAAAGGGTAACAATAACTTGTTTTCCCTTCTTCTTGTCCTTAGAAAAAGATGAATTGACAACCATGATTGCCTTAAAAGACTATTTCTTAACAACATCTTCAATAGTCTTGAGCATATTGATTAGCTCAAAAATTGCAGATGTGATCCTATTTATATGATAATTAAGCATAAAACTTGCATAAATATCAGGCAAACATTGTAAGATTAAGTCTAGACTTAAGTTTACATCTATCACAAAACCTAAAGCTACCAAACACTCTATATACCCATTCACCTTTAGCCTATGCTAGGTGGTTGAAGTTCCCTCTACCACTCTACAGTAGAATAAGGCTTTTGAGATCACATATCTCTCAGTCTTACTCTGCTCCTCAAACAACTCTTTGAGGTGAAGCAGAATTATAGAAGCATTTATATGCTAATGCCATTTCTATAACTCAGGAGACATAGATGCTAGCATAATGCATGAAGCAACATCCATGTCCTCCATATGCTTTAGATATGCCTTATGCTTATCAACAAAAGCATCATCAGCAAGGATAATGGGTACTAGCTTCTCAATTATATAGGCTAGTTTTTCACTCCTCAAAATAATTTTAAGGTTTCTAAGCCAATTTATGTAATTAGAACTAGTAAGCTTTTGGCCTTGAGTATGGATCATAAATTTAAGTTGGAAGATATTATGGTGGTGATGCTACATGTGAAAAATGAAAACATGTTAGAGTATGATCATGTATATGTATGCAACATTTTTAAGGTCTTTAAAAATCACGCATTACTCCCACTATTTTATTATGAATTAATAGCTCTCACTGATTGATTTAGGAAAGCTCATTAGAAACTTTTCTAGTGAGTTAGTATCCATTTTGGTTAAGGTTAAAGCCTTGAGTATGCTTAAAAAACCCAACTGTTAACTAAATGGTAGGCATCTCATGCCAATTGTATTATATACAACTACTGATCATTAGGTCATCAACGCTTAATGCATATGTATCATATACATATTTCCCTAATTTGCCTCATGGTTATTAGCCTTAAGTATGCTTAACAAACTAATGACCATGCTAAGATGGATCTATTAACATGATTTAAACATGTCCAATGTAGCATGGGCTTAAGTATGCTTAATAATCCAATACTAAAAACAACTCTAGTTTAATTCATATTAACAGAGGGCTTGCAAGTCTTATATTTTTGAGGCATTTCTTCCAATTAAGTCTCATCAAACATGGTTGGTGCATGCTTTGGCATGCTTATGCATATTTAATCACATTAAATATATATATGATATAGTTATAGGCTTTTACTATATTGATTTCCTGAGCTAAGGAAACTAATTGGGCTAGACCCTTGGTAATATGCATGAATTAAAAACCCAAAAAGAAATAAAGAACAATTCTATCTATTTCTTCTTGGACCTCTTTAGTTGGCTTTTTTCTCCATTTTGCTCCTTGTATATCTTCTTTTTATTCTAAACCTAAGTAATCTAATTACATCATATATAATTGAGACACATGTTACATGTGAGGGGAGTTAGATAAAGAGAGAAGTATGAAGAGAAACAAGAGAAAAGGCTAGGACATGCAAACCTAATTTCACTAAAGAAAAATTCATACAATGTAGATCAATCATATTGGTATTAAGCCCATAACTAGTCATCATGCTAATCATACACCCTTAGCATGCATATCTAATGCATCACATGCATTAAATATTGAAAATGTGCATTACGGTTGAATTTTAGAATTATAGCACTAATAAAACTATTATCAGTTGGTTATTTTCATTCTCTTCCTCAAACGTGAAAAATCAATCATATTGATCATGTAATTTAATTTTATTAATCCCCTTAAAATAATCAAATCACATTTTAATGTTCATTTAATTTTGAACATTTTAGAATTAAAATGATAAATCATTATAAAGTAAGAAAATGAATTTTCGTTTATGTGTGTAAGAGGATGTAGGCATAAATGAGTGGCCCAAATCATAATCTCAATTTAATAACACTTACCAAATTAGATTAGGTCAATTTATAATCATTTTAATTAATTTGAAAACCTAATCCCGTTAGAAAAATAAATTAATTTTGGATCATAACCAATTCTCCACTAGAAAACACAATTCCATGTAAAAATTTTCAGTCAATGTGTCATTATCACCAAAAATTCAAAAATTGACCAAATAATTCAAAAATTAATTTAATTCAATTTATTTTATGATGATATGTGACATATATTTCTAAAAATATAAAATCCAATCATATTGAATTTTATTTAATTAAAAATTTCTAAATAGTTGATGACAAGAATCGAATTCGAGTTGGTCGCGAAATCATTTGCAACTTAAACTATGAAATTGATCCAATCCACTTCAGATTAGTTTTAGCAACCATTGATATATTTTTGAATCTTTAATAATGCAATTTTATTTGAAAATATTGCCTTGAAATTCGTGAAACTCATAGCAAACCAAAGTGACAAAATCATACTATACAACGAACCAAAAATACAACAATCTTGACAATAAAGCAAGTTTATCAATTAAATTGATGTGAAAATGACTTTTACCTTTTATAAACTTTTAATTAACATCATATAAATCATATTCATATAAAAATTAATTCTGAAATTTTTAGAAATCAATTAAATAAATAAACAAATCATATGTGATCAATTCGGCGAAAATAGTTTTAATTGTATAGTTTGATTCAATTATTTTCTAAAATATTTTAATTTTTTAATTTTTATGCAAATTTAATCTGAATCAAAATCACATTTTAATTCATCATGTGTTAGATTAAATTTTTCAAAAATCAATTTAATATAATTGTTCACACAAAATAAAAAAGAGCCATCCTCTCTATGCATATAGACCTTTTTTACACATAAGAGGATTTCCTCCTTGCTTCTCGAGCCACTTCAATGCATAGAACAACAAAAATCCAAATTTAACATGTCTCAAATTCATATTTAATTACATTAAAATTAATTTAAACAATAAAAAATTAGATCAAAACACACAAATCAACTGAAAATACACAATGTCATATCTTATGCATATCAACCATAATCACAATTTCCATAGATTTTAAATCATTTGAGAACCTAGCTCTGATACTAGTGTTGGTTTTTCTCAATCATACATAGTAGAAAAATAAAAATTTTGAGAGAAACCAACAATGATAATGGACTCGAATAATTTAAAATTCATCATAAAAGTTAAAACTAGCAGCATTTCGTGATTTACCGTAAAAAGATGACAATAGATTCCTTCCATGAGCTCTTCTCATTGGGTTGTTACAAACCATAGTGATCCTTTTTAAGGAACACCTTCAACATAATTTTTACAATAATTTTTTAGAAGAGATCAACTTGTAATTCCAAATGCTAGTAGAAATTACAAGCAGATGAAGGAAGAAGAAGAAAACGTGTGCTTTAATTGTTTTATGCAGAAATACTATAGCTGAATGTCTCCTTATGATGGCTACTATAATAAGGTTTACTTGTATCATAAATAAACCCTATTTAGGTAAGATTTTAACACTTAAAATCTAGCCTAAGTCAGACTAGAGTGGACCCATCAATTGGGCCTTTTTCTACCCTATACGCATAAACCTTATAATGGGCTTATGTGCAATATGCTTTAGCCCTACTTTCATTAATCCAATGTGGCACTCCTAGGCCCCTTTTTGGATTAATAATTACTCTGATTTAAGGCCTTTTAAACCTTTTAAAAGACCTTAAAAAATCAGATGCAAGAACAATTAAAAGTTTGGACTTAACAAAGCCTAAGTCTAAAAACCCTGATTCTCCAAAAACCCTAATTTTTGGACTTTTCATTTGTAAGTGGGCCCTAAGCCCATTTGCTCATTTCTTCTTGTTAATTCATCTTCTAATGATATTTCATATCATTAGAAAATTCTATCTCATTGAATCTTCCTCAAACTCCTTTTATGTGAGTAACCCCATAGGTTTCTAGAATAGCTTGGTAGTACACAGTGAATTAGAGTCCTAGTCCAACTAGAACTCTATAGATTCAATCTTATTGAATCAATATCAATTCATTAATTGATATAGCACTTGTAGACAAGTCAAGAGAGGCATCTAGGTATGTATCATGAATACCTAATTGTTGGAAAGTTAAATGGTTTGACTTAACCCTTTTATATATAATTACGGTGCAATAAACTCATTTCACCATCTTTTATCTCATCCAATTTTGAGTGTGGACTTGTGTCAACTCATAGATTAACTAAGTATATCTAATTAAGCCCTGAACATATTATTTTAATAATTTTACCTTTATTCCCAAAATGCCCTTAATCAATCCCATTCACACATGGCACTTTGCTCTGGCCAGAGATTCCTAAATATAGGTTACTCATCAGAACTATGAGATAAGCTCCCACTATAATTTAGGGTGGTGAATCCTTTATTTATTACTACCCAATCTTCAAATATGTTATGCCATACTCAACACCTCTCTATGTATACTCCTTGTTCAAAGTAAAAGTTTTAGAGTCAAAGTATGTCACTCTATATTTAAGATAGTGATCTTAAGTCTAAAGATACTTACACCATTGATATAATGAGATACTTTCATTGACATAGATTAAGTATCCATGTGAAGATTTCATAGTGGGTCTTTGATGTACTTACTTCCCAAGTAAGCATCTATATGTTAACTCTAAGCATCTCTATGCATATAGCTTGTGAGAATTGCTACTTGATCTAATATTTAAGTATAACATGTGCTAATCTTTCCATATTAACAATATCCAATCTTGTTAATACTATAATTAGGGATATTTTGGTATATCACATTTACATGCAATAAAAATCTCACATCATAAACACTTCATGATTTCCTTTACACTATAATTATATACTAGGTACTTTATAACATGGTTTAAAACATTGCAAACAATTATAAGTAATATATAAAAACACCATGAAATAAAGAGAAAGGTAGTATGATTCATAAGGTTTAAATACATGAATACTACACTGTTATATGAGCTCTAACACATACTTCTAATAGACATATCTTGGTATAATGTGTAAACATATATGTTTAAATGCTTACAGTCATTATGTTTCATGATTAACTTTTGTGAATTTTGAGACTTTACCTATGATATTATTATTATACATGCATGCTTGTGGAGTGAGTACACATTTTACCATAATTACACCACTAAGCATTCACTTAGTACATCTTTTTTATTTGCAATGCATAGGTAAAAGAACCATATTAGAGTTAAAGCCTTAATAGCTACTGAAAATTAAGAGAAAAATATGATTTGTACTTTGTTATTTTTTACATATATTATGTGATGTATTTATATAGAGAAATTCATATGTAGCTTATGAGGGATTGGGCTTAATCTAGATTTGTAAATTATTTTATAACATTTAAAATAAGTTTGAATTTCTTTTTAATGCTTGTATGATATCTCTTCTTATTGTATTTAGTTGAGATTGTGTTAATGGTGATTTAGGATGGTTGGGAGGACCAATTTGTGGTTATGATGTATGTGACAACTATAGAAGTGTCATTTTAAACCTGTAGATTTACTATTTATTTTAGGATAGTGTCTTAGTATAGCTATTATGCTACCAAATTTTTGATGTGAGAATTCCTAAAATTATTTTAAAACTTAAAAGTGAAATTTTATTTAAGCAAGGTTTTCAAGGTTTGATATATAATCAAATGATTTCAAAAGAAATGTTTTAATTTATAATATGTTTTAATGAAAGTAAGTTCGAATGACACTTATATGTGTTGCACATTTTTTGAGTCCTATAACTAAGTATGGTAAAAGGTGTCACAGAGAAACCCTTTAGGCATAAATGGATCTTCAAAAAGAAGACTGACATGAAAGGTAAGTTTGCTATCTATAAAGCTAGGTTGGTAGCAAAACATTATTGTCAAAGGCATGGAATTGACTTTGATGAAACCTTTTCACCGATAGCTTTATTTAAATCCATTAGGATTTTTTTTGTTATTAGTGTTTATTATAACTATGAGATTTGGCAAATAAATACAAAGATAGCTTTCTTTAATTGAAATATGTTAGAGTAAGTGTATATGACACAGCCTGAGGGATTCACATTCATTGACAGTGAGAAGGTTTGCAAGTTTCAAAAGTACATTTATGGACCAAAGCAAGCATATAAAAGTTGGAACATTCAATTTGATGAGACAATCAAAGAGTTTGGTTTCTCATAAAATATGAATGAACTATGTGTTTACAAAAAGGTTAGTAGGAGCGCAGTTGTTTTCCTTGTGCTATATATGGATGACATATTATTTATGGGAAATGATGTCTCAGTACATTAGTCAATTAAGATTTGGTTGTGTAAAAGATTCTACATAAAAGAACTTAGTGAAGCAGCTTATATACTAAGGATAAGGATCTATAGAGATAGATCAAAGAGGCTAATAGGTCTTTTGCAATCTCTATATATAAACAAAATGCTAAAGATGTTTAACATATATCTCTCAAAGAAAGGATTCTATCTTGTGACTCATGGAAAAGTCTTTTCTAAGTCTATGTGTTTTAAAACACAAAATGAGAGAGAATGGATGAGTAGGATGCCATATGCATCTGCTATTGGATCTATCATTATGCTATGTTATGTACTAGTCCTAATGTACCATTTGCTATAAGTGTAATGAGTAGATTCCAATCCAATTATGGAGAGGAAAGTTAAGTGTCTACCAAGAACATCCTTAAGTACTTGAGAAAGACTAAAGATATATTCTTAGTATATAGAGAAGGGGATTTACAAAAGGATGCTAGCTTTCAATCTGACAAAGGCAATTATGAATCCTAATTAGGTTATGTGTTCTTATTTGTAGGAGGTATAATTAGTTGGAAAACTTTCTAATACGAGCAAAGGAAGGAAAAATGATCATTCTAGCTTACGAGGGCAAACTAGAGATTTTATTATACTGAAGGACCAATAACAATATTAAGGGCCAAAAGACTAAATGAAGGATTTGCAAGCTTGACCAAAATCTTTGTTGAATAAATGCAAGAACAATGGACCAAGCTTGAAAAGAATAAAGAAACGAGTCCAAGAAATGAAGTTGAAGAGCATAAGATGTTATGTTTGGTGTATGGGCTTTAAAAGTGGGCTACATTTATATGGGCCTAGTTTATTTTATGTGGGAAGGGCTATGTTTGGTTGAATATTTAATTATTTCAATATTAGTTCAAGATAGAAAATTCAATTAGGAGTTAAACAAACATGTCCCTTATTTTATTTCCTATTTTGAAAAAAAAAGGCCTTGTTTGGCTTAGCTTTAATTTCTATAATTTTCTTTCTTTGTTAAAGGGTGTCATCCAAACATGCCCCTTGTTTTTTATTTTTTTATTGAAATGGGGGTTAGTGTAAGAGGCCTATAAATAGCATCATTGTTAGCTTGTAAAATAGCAATTAAATCATTAATAATATTTGTGAGTTTTTCACAAAAGGCATAGCCTAATTATATTGGAGATGATAGCTTATCTTCTTCTTTTTGCAAAAAGAGTTTATTTTCATCCAAGGTAATTTCTTTGGTGAATTTTTGTTCTTGTTATTTTAAAATCAACCAATTACTTGTGTTTCCATACATGTATTATTTAGGGGTGCAATAGGTTAGGGGTTTATTCTTATTCTTGTTCTAGCCATATTGTATGTTTTAGGGGTTTCCTTTAACCTTGGGGTTTTGCACCCAAGGTTAAAGAACTCGAAACCCCTAAAACATACAATATGACTAGAATAAGAATGAGAATAAACCCCCAACCTATTGCAACCTCAAATAATATATGTATGAAAACACAAGTAATTGGTTGATTTTAAAATAACAAGAACAAAAATTCACCAAAGAAATTACCTTGGATGAAAATCAACTCTTGTTGCAAAAAGAAGAAGACAAGCTATCCTCTCTAATATAATTAGGCCAAGCTTTATGTGAAAAACTCACAAATATTATTATTGATTCAATTGTTATTTTACAAGCCAACAATGAGACTATTTATAGGCCTCTTACACCAACCCCCATTTTAATAAGGAAATAAAAAATAAGGGGCATGTTTGGATGACACCCTTTAACAAAGAAAGAAAATTATAGAAATTAAAGCTAAGCCAAATAAGGCCCTTATTTTTCAAAGTAGGAAATAAAATAAGGGACATATTTGTTTGACTCCTAATTGAATTTCCTATCTTGAACTAATATTGAAATAATTAAATATTCAACCAAACAAGGCCCTTAGCACATAAAATAAACTAGGCCCATATGAAGTGTAGCCCACCTTTAAAGCCCATACACCAAACATAACATCTTATGCTCTTCTACTTCATTTCTTGGACTTGCTTCTTTATTCTTTTCAAGCTTGGTCTATTGTTTTTGCATTTCTTCAACAAAATTTTGGTCAAGCTTGCAAATCCTTCATTTAGTCTTTTGGTCCTTGATATTGTTATTGTTCCTTCAGGCATAATAAAATCTCCATTTTTCCCTCGTAAGCTAGAATGACCATTTTTCCTTCCTTTACTCATATCACTTTCAAACAAGATATAACTACAGACTTGATTACCAAAGTATAGTACATTGAAACTTTCAACATAGCTAAGGAAGTAGTGTGGATCAAAAAGTTCATTACTAAACTAGGAATGGTACTGACTATTGTTGTCAACTCAATGCCTTTGTATTGTGACAACAATAGAGCCACTACACAAGCAAAGGAACCATAGTTTCATTAAATATCCAAGCATGTGCTCAAATTCTACCATCTCATTTATGGGATAGTAACTAGGCAAGATGTCAAGATTAAGGGAGTCCCTAATTATCAGAACATTGTTAGTCCTCTCACTAGCACACTATCATAAAATAGATTCAATCTCTATGTAAATAATATGGTTATTAGATACATGAGAGATTGGCTCTAAAATAAGTGGGAGATTATTAGATGCATGCCTTAAAGCTCATATGTAATAGGGATATTTTGTGTACATTATAAATATTTGTTCATAATAAAAAGCATTCTTTATTACAATAGTGCTTATGTTAATTCATTTGTTTGAAATGATCCTAAACTATGTAATAAAGTCCTTGGTATATTCATAGTGTAGAGGAAATTATGAAGTGTTCATAATGTGAATTCTTATTGATTACAAATATGAAATACTAAAACTATCCCTAGTCATAGTATTAACAAGATGAGACATTGTTCATACTAATAGACTAACACATTTTATGCTTTTTGACCTAGTCAAATAGTAGTTCTCACAAACTGTAAGCATATGATACTTAAAGATAACATGTGGATGCTTGTTTGAGAAATAAGATCATTGGACAATTAGTTGTGTATTTATCTTTTGACTTGAGATCACCAAGGTTGTCTTAAGTATTGAGAACTAAATTTTAACTCCGGTGCTTTTACATCACAATGATGTATATATAGCTAGTTGATTGGGTATAGGTTAAGATATTTAAAGGTAGTTAAGTGATTAATAGATGATTCACTAGCTTAGATGATAATGGGAAGTTTATCTCACTATTCTAATATGCTATATTCTAAGGATCTTTGGCTAAAGTGAAATGTAAGTGTGAGTGTGATTCTCAAGGGCATTTTTGGAATAAAGGAATAAATATTAGAACCAACATATTTAGGGTATAATTAGACATACTTTATTAAGCATTGAGTTTACACAAGTCCATAATCAAACCTAAAAGAGATAAAGTATAGTGAAAAGACGAATTGCACGATAATTGTATATAGAAGGGTTAAATCAAATCACTTGACTTTCTGACACTAAGGTAATCATTATGATTGATAAAAGCTTCTAATGACTTGTATAATAATGAATTTGTTAGCGGGATTCAATAATGATTTAACTAGATTAAATTACAAAATCCCAATTCTAGTAGGATTCTAATTCACTACTCTACTACCAACGTGCTTTAAAAGCCCAAAGGGTTGCACACCGATAAGAGCAAATTAATGAGGCAAAACTAAAAATTATTTAATGATATGGGATGCCATTAAATAAGAAGAAATAAAATGAGAAGGCTTCTTAGGCTTAAAGCCCATGAGAAAAGCTTAAAACATTAATTAAGTGTTAATTAAATGTTTTAATTAATTGGATTAGAATTGGGCTTCTTGATTAATTAATCAATTAAAAACCCATTTTTTGTTTACCCGTTTGGGATTTAAAGGTTAGAAACTTTGACCTATAGGGAGAATAAAAATGGTATAAAAACCCTTGTGAAGTTATTCACGAGAAGAGAGAACAATTCTTCGTTGTTTTCGCAAATTCACCTTCTCCTTCTTATTTCTTCTTGAATTTTATTTCTTACTAACACCTACTAGAAATAAAATTCACTTGTGCACCTCTTAGCAAGTTCTCATTGAATTTGCTACTATTATAGATACCTTAGAGGTGTGCTTGAGAGGATCATTATGGTTTGCGACAACTCGATGAGGTGAAAAGCTATAAATTTGAATTGCTTAGAGAATTTATGGTAAATTCTTATTTTGTGATTTCTTTAATTTTTCTTTTTTAATTTTTTAATGTTCCAACCTTTGCTGGGGCTTTATAGATGTTTAAATTCCCCTGCATATCAATTCCTCGAGACTAATAATGCTACCATATTTGGATATGCAAATAAGATAAACTGATATGTTGTATATGTATTGAAATTTGGATATACATTGTAATTATGATATTTCTCTATTAGAATTGATGAATATGTTAATCTTTGAATTTTCTAATTGTTGATCTTACATAATGGAATTATGGCATATGGGTTATACTTATGATATGTATATGCATGACATATAAGCTTATGAACAACATTATGATCTTTGGCATGTTATGAACATAATTGCAACATACATGTGAGATTATTGTGATAAAATTTTGAGTATGATTGTACTATGAATTATATAAGCCATCAATGTGATTTTTAAATGAAAGTGAATGTGATCTACAAGTGGAAGTGAATATAAATTAACAAGTATGAGTATATATGATTTTTATCTGACTGGATTATACATGATATAAGTATGTCATGCTTAAATGAATGTTTGACATGTAAAAATGATATTAATATGTATTAAGCCTATGTACTCTTAGATTTTGTATAGTGTTTGAATAACTTGGCACACCTACTAGGGTTTTAGCAATATTGCAATTCTTTTGATTTTGCCTTTGATCAGGCAACCTTTATATGGCGGGTGCAGCTGCGTAAGATTAATGATCACTGCACAATTATATATATAAGTAGGTACATCATATAAGATTAATAATCACTGTACATGTAATATTTATGGGTATAGCCACTAAGTCCATATGGAGGACACTATATAATTGTTGTTCCACGAACACGTAAGATCATCAATCAGCATGTATATATATTTTTATGGGTATGACCACGTAAGTCCAACAGTCACTGTATGAACCCATTATTCAATCTATTGGGTCTAGGTTATATTGGGCAACTGAATGAACTAAATGTGATGAATGCATGATAAGTGCCATTAAGTAAATAAATTGAATGAAACTGTTAAATAATAAGTGGCATTGATCTTCTAATAACGACATATAA